>JAOXJP010169846.1:0-26714 GCA_025762735.1 Platanus orientalis
TCATTACAGCCCAAAAGCACTATTTTAGGATAAACCCTAATTCACTCAAAAGTACCAACAGGACTTTGAGGGTCCACATTTTAGAACCCTGCTCATGTCATCAATAAGTTTTCCACCTCCTGTAAGCCTTTCTCCAATAAAGCATCATAGATGGAAAAATTACCATTTTGCCATTTTTTCCTTCAAAGGCTTAATACTCACTATCTATCATCCAGATTACTGAATTCCTCCACCTACATAAGTCTTCTTGTCATGAGACATCACAGGCAAAGAATTCACATTTTCACCTTTTTCGACCTACAGGCAAAAAATTATCATTTTACCCTTTCCACTTAGAGAATTTAACCTTGGACCCTTAAAGGATCCTCAAAGCCTCTCCCATGGTCCAAATGGTGTAATTTCATATCCTATGCATTTATAAGTCTCCCTACTCTAAGGAACTCATCATATACCAAACACTACTCGAGGACAGCAATAACCAATCTCTCTATCTATGGTAACACTGACCAAGAAATGACTCTCACAGAAGCTCTCAAAAACTTATCTGATCTCCAAATCCAGAAAGGTCAGTCGCCATATCTCGGCTTCGACCTTAGCTTCAAATCTCGAAGTCTGAGAAGAGAATTTCAAAGTCTCGAACCTCTAAGAAATCTCAAATCTTCCCCAGAAGATCAAAAAACTATCTTCCTACTTTTTGCTCTTATGGAGCCTGAATATTTTCCAAACCTCCAAATCAGGATCAGTCGGTGTCCATTTCTTCAAAATCATGAGGCCTTCGAAAAGTTATCTAAGGAGCAAGAACTTTCAAGAAATCTATCTTCCAAGATTCCCTCGAATACTCCAAAAAGCATGACAAATCAAGTCTAAAAATTAGGTACTCCACCGGCTTTCGAGAGCACATCGAAAATCAGAAATTCATATAGCCAGTGGCCACACCACTGTAAATTAAGAGCCTTAAAATTATTAAATCCACATTAATTTGCATAAATCTGTGGCCCAAGCAGTCAGTTTTGCCCAAACCTAGAAAAAGCGCATTTTGTCTATATTTGGTAAGTAGAATGCCCTTAAAAGTTCTCCCAGACTTGGAATATGCAAGGTCAAAGCCATTTTCTCAGTCTTACCCTTGTCTTCAATAAAGCATTTCATAAACTCCTGATTTAGGAAATGTCTAGTCATTCAATTTCACCCAGCTTCAAGCAGCTACAGAAACCCAATTTGTTCAAGCAACCTTGCTTCGAAAAACTCTCGACAACTGCCCGAGAATCCAACATCCAATCTGTCAGCTCCTATAGCTCCGAGACTCCCCAAAATTCAAAACCCCTCGGATATGGCCCAAGGCGGTATTTTACAGAAAAACCAGCATCATTCCCTGTCCAATTCTATCAAATCGCTTGAAAAATGGTTTTTGCCCTAATTTCTTACTTGGGTACCATAATCTTGCGTAGTCAGAAATTGTGAATCACCTGAACCTGGGAGCATCTATCCCTGGGCCACCCTCAGATCAATTTTACCATCTTTCCCTTTCAAATCACATCTAAGAGCTTTTCAGGTTTAAAAACCCTAATTTCACCCCTAGCCCTTTTCGTAATTTGGTTCTGACTGGACCAGTGCGACCGGAGCATCAGTGACTTTTGAAATTGACACTGACTAGGCCGACTTCTGAGCTTGAGAGCTCACACAGAGTGATGGCAGTGAGAGGGTTCAAAAAAATAAAAACCAGATATTATTCATTATGAGCTAAAAGATGAGATATTTTGCGTTTAATGCATTCTCATCCTTAAGCTTTTTTTAGCAACCCTTGGATGAGAATCTTCCCATTCTCTCTCTCACTTACCACCCTTAGATGTTTGGTTTGAATTTCAAATCCCTCTAAATTCCCTCAGAACCCCCTATTTGATATCCCAAGCTATCCCCTTGAATTTTGAAACCAATGGGGTTTTGCCGAAAGGCATCCCCATGTCACCTACATCTCTCCCTCCATCCACCCACATTAACACACCTCTCATCTCACCATTAAATCAACAAAGACAAACCTAATCTATCCCTCTATGCTGTCACTTCACTCATCCATGCCCCTTAGCTTAGATTGATCCCAACCCTTCACCAAGATTGCATCCTAGCCCTCCACCTAGTTTAAGATAGACATCATCCTCACCCTCCATCTAGAAAACCCTATCCTTAATATCAGACATCCATAACACTAATTTGGGGCTATAAAATAGCCCCAAATTCGTGCACAACAGGGTTGGTAACTCAAAACCCTAAATCCTAAGTGGAAAAGAGGAAGAAGAATAAGAAAATGTGGAAAATCACCCCAACCCTAAACAAGGTAAGCCTAAACTTAGCTCAAATTCATCACCCACATTCAAAATATGTTAATTTGATTACTGTTATGATGTCCATTTCATGCTAGAGCACTACTCTAACTCGAGTACATGGTAGAGGCTTAATAGCTTCTACTTGTTCTTATTTTTAACTAATTTCCATGCTCAATTTATTGTGACTTTTGTAGAAGGATGATTGACCCCAATTTTTACTATATTAGACTAGATATATGTAGGATGCCATGTATTTAATTTTATGATTTTATGAGCTGTGGAAGGCCTCAAGATGGCCCCCCCAAATAGACCCCAAAAAATGGGTCTTTTGAGACCTAATTTTGGGGAATATTTTCTGATTTTAATTAGAAATTTCTATGCATGAGTTTAAGTCTAATTTTTTATATGATGTTCCTCTATATCTCCCTTGTTAGCATGCTTAATTTTAGGATTTTTACAAACCCTAAAGGCTCTAAAATTAAGAAATCCAACTGTTGGATTTTCTCCTAGTAACTAACGCCTATTTTTTTAATTAAAAACAGGCGTTGAACAAATAGGCGTTAGAGGAAAAAATAGGCATTGAGATCTAGGACCCACTCCAAGGAGCCTGATTTTTCCTCAGTCCTATCCCATGGCACACATAGCCTCTAAGAGTCATTCCTGTGCGTATGCACCTCTGTGGGCCCTTATTTCTGTCCTAACGCCTGTTTTTATAAAAACAGGCATTGGAGGGAAATTCAAGCATTAGAGTGACTTTCATGGGTTAGGCTTGGGCCTTTAAAAATCATATTTTTCAAAAATTGTCTAAGTATGAGTCAACCCTAGGGATAATGTCAAGACCCATGAGAGACCCCACCCCTCTGGGCCCCACTATGGTGGCCAAAAAACCCAAGTTTAGCTGCTGATTCAACACCCAACACCTATTTTTTCCCTGAATTAAAATCCAGAGGTTGAACGAATAGGCATCAAACCTAAAAACAGGCGTTGGGCCTGTGACATATGACTGTATGGCCTACTTTAGGAGATCATATCTCCACGTGGTTTGTACCTAAGACCTTTAGGGTTGCACAGTGTAACCCTAGATGATTTTCCCTTCCCCGAACCATGGGTCCCATAGTGTTGGGACCCACCAAACCACCATAACAGATTGTACAAAGGTGCTAATCTAACCAGATTTTCCAACGTTTGAGGGGTCCATCAGCAAGCCATTTAGAGGGGTCCATCATCCTTCTAAAGACCTAACCCATGAGGGATCTCCTGCATCTAGAATAGGATAAACTTAAGAACAGTTTATGGACTGTCCATAAGCCAATGCCTATTTTTTTTACCCTTAATTAAATTCAGGCATTGGAAAAACAAGTGTTGAGAGCACAAACAGGCGTTAGGCCTGATAAAAATTCAGCTAACCCTTAATTCAAATTAAATGAAGTTTTGACACTTCAATTCACACTTAACAAAGTATGGACATAGACATAGAATTTTAACTCATATGAATGGGAGAAGCCGCCCTAAAAAAGCGGGTATTTGGGGTGCCCAACACATTCCCCAAGTGCAACCAAACAACTTACCATAAATCTCCGGAACTCAGACCAGTACTAGAAGTTAAACCCTAGACTTTTGAGTCTAGATTTCTTCTCTTTTCTGAAAAGGAGAACCGATGTCCAACTCCGTCAGTTAACCCCGAGTTAGTGGCAACTCCAAACAAAAGCATCAAATCCCTCGCATAAGAAAGGGGCTTGACATTTGAACCCCATAAAGAGACACCAAAGCGGGCACCCAATCCTGGTGCCCACGCCGACCCGAGGGAGCCATTGAGAGAGTGTCAAAGTGGGCACGTCGATGCTCACAAAACGGAGACTCTGCTAGGGACTATTTAATCTCCACATATATGAGTTGTAATCAATGTCAAATACATGCTTTCACATGTCTACTTGCTTTCTTATATGTCTATTTACTTTTCTCACATATCTGTTTACTTCACTCACATATTTACCTGCTTTCTTACATGCCTACTCACTTTGGATCAGACTTAGGTCATTCCATTAGTTAGTTAGGATAACATTCCATCTTTAACAATCACTCCAAATTGCCATGCATAAGATAGAAAACATGGTCACATAGTTTTAGGGCAGCTTGAATTAGTTATTAGGATGAAAATCCACATTTGGACAACTTGTATGTAGCACATCTATGTTATTTTATTTTTTGCACAAAATGAGTCCAAGGACACAACATTGCTCCAATACATCACTCTCATGAGCCCTTATCTAGGTCATTACCCACCAATGGACCAATATTGGATCACCACATGGGATAGGAACAATGTCTGAGCAATTGTTGCTTTGTCAGCACGACCATTCCAAGTTACCCTAGCCAGTTACCACTCTATGATCCGATCTTTTTCGGGGAGGTATTTCGACTGGTACACTTCATCTTTTAGAATCTCAAAAGCATACATATTTAGTCATTTTTAAGTTAGAGTTATTTAGGCTACACTCAATAGCTTAGAAGTCTAGCTCTAGGTTTGTTTGCTGTGATATTGGATGATTGCTTGCAAGTTTGATTAAAAAGGAACCAGAAATTCATGTCCGACTTTATAAAATTAGTCCAAATTATTTTTTAGATAATTAGGTCTGGATTTTACCTTCTTGTTTAAATTTGAATATCTCTCACCCCTTTTGTATAATATATGTAAATGCGATAGCATAGATTGTGTAGACATTCCACAACTAGAACAAACAAATAAACCAAACCATGAAATGAGCAAAGGAAAATGAATAAATAAAATGCATCCTCAAGTAAACAATGTACATAAATAATATGATACCCAATATCATCCCAAGTGAACCAAAAAGAAACCTCAAAACATGTCCAAGTCATCTGGGCTAACACATACAACCCAATCAAAATTTTAATTACACCCCCTCAATAAATAAATAAATAAACTTCAGTCATCCAGTCACTCATCTGAACTGTTGCCCACGTAATCTACTATCCCTTTCCTGGCCCTTTGCTTCACCCTTCTAAAGTAGGATTAACCTTTGCTCCAATGACGAGATTTGAGAACCCCTGGTCTAGCCCCAAGTGGGCTAGTATCAACTTGTAAAGGAGTCGCTACCACCACATCACTAGGAATCAATGTCGTAGGTACCCCAAGCCCTCTCCCAATCTCAGGCTGCTCTCCCCCGGTCTACTCTCCCCTTAATTGCTCTACCTCAAGCTCAGTAGAAGGCATCTCAGTATCCTTAGCAACACCTCCTGCATCCCCTGGGATGGGGATTTGTCTCTATAACTACAAAACCAAAATACACATGTCAAAATCATAAGATAAACCAAAAACAAAACAAACTTGTGATGTTATTATCTCCTCTACCTCAGCCCGGTGGCTGGCCTTCAAAGCCGCAACCTCAATCAGGTGGGCTTGGTCAAAGCCGCAACCTCAATCAGGTGGGCTTAGTGCTTTTGCCCCACCAAGGCAAAGCACCTTGCCAACTTCTAGAGGGCACTAAGGTACACCTCCCTAGAAATCTACATAAATACGCAAAAATTTGTCAAAAAAAAAAACAATGAATAAAAGAAAGAATGCATGAGATTCCAAATAAACTTAAGATAAACCAAAAATATACCTGAGCCATCCCCTCAGGGGGCACCCAACCCTCTGGAAGCTCCGCCTCTAGCAAGGGCTCCTCAGTAACCCCATCCTCTAGGTCAGTCATGGACACCACTTTTGGCACCATGCCCATCAAATTAGGCTCAGATGGGGGAACTCTCCTCTTCCTCCCTTGACGAGCTGGAGGTAATGGCTCCTCTGGGGGTTGTGCAGCAACGGCCTGTTAGAACCAAACAAGTTAAATATTGTTAAAACAAAAAATTTTCTTTTCAAAAGAAATAAAGTAAATGAATAAATGTTCTTCAAAAGCTACAAATAAAACAAACTCAACACACCGAATGCTCCACAGGTCCACCCAAGGGCCCACAAGTCTGAGTGGCCCACTACTCGTGATAGTCCTTGGCCTAGTCCAGAAAATCTGTGGCCTCAACACCCTCCTCCCCTCTGCTAGTGGCTTCCTCAATGTCAATCACCTGTGGGGGTGAGTGTGGGACCATAAACTCCTCCACTCCACCCCCAACTTGTCGCTAGCATCTCTCACCGAGGTATATGGTCACCTCACCTAATGCCACCAGCACGATCCTCTGGTGAGACCAACCCCAAGCTAAGTTTTGGTCTTGGCCATCATCTGCCTCTAAGGCCCAATGAGTCCATGGGTGCCACTTGATCTACACAACACACAATATAAATTAGAAAATGGTTTACAAAAGAAAGTAAAATCAAGTAAATAAATCAAAACATTGCATACATACCTGGTCGACCATGATGGGGTCCAACTCACGTCGGAAGGTTGAGATCGACTTTTGGGTCTTGTGGTGGATATTCTTCCACCTCGTCAAGCAAGGAAAGTGGAGTACCTCCTCATCCCTCCACCTAGGGACCAAGGAGGGGAACTGCTCATAGCACTATACCTATAAAAACAAATAAGATAAAGTTATACCTCCCATAGAAAGCATAGGCCCACAAAGGCATAAGGGCTACGTCCAGCCGAAATCTCGCTCATATTAAGGTACATCCACCCAAGGACAGATCTACCCCAACTTTGCATGGCCACGAGGTCTAGATCCTCTAAAGCCGATAACAGGTAGAAGTATACCCTATCGCTCTTCTTGTAAAAGATCGAGCGGGTCAGCATGTATAGCAAGAAGGCCCAGGTAGAAAATGCCTTCTCTACTGGCGTGCTTGCATCTGTAACCCAGACGTAGTCATTCTTGAACCATGATAGGAGGACACCTTTGGTGCCCTTGTAGTATTCCATAGGTTGTGGTCCAATACAGCGAGCCACCAAATCAACATCGAAATCCTCCGAGCTCGGTGGGGGTGTCCCGTCCATGGAAAGCCAGGTCATCATATAGAAATCAATCGGGGGCACCTCGATCTCCCCCACCGAAAGTTGGAAAGTCCGAGTGATGGGGGACCACCTCTCAGCAAAGGCCATCAGTAGGGCCTTATCAGTCGGTAGCTTCAGAAGGGTCAAGAAACGGCTGAAGCCCATGGCCCTAACTCTCTCTTAAACATCCGAACACATCCAGGCCCACAATCCCAAAACCCCAGACCACGAACCATGACGTTGTACTTTTCCCCTCTCCTACAAAAGAAACATGTTTAAACAATGTTTAGAAGTAAAAAAGAATAAAAAAACAAAGCCAAAAGGAGTAAAAAATATCAAAATAGCAAATTTGTCTTTTAAACTAACGCATGTTTTTCATGCCAACACCTGTTTTTTAGGCTAACGCCTGTTTTTCAAGTCAATGTATGTTTGTTAGGCTAATGCCTGTTTGTTAACCCAAAGCTTGTTTTTTCCAACTCCTATTTTTTAAAATAGACAAAAAACAAGCGTTACACTTGTAATTTAGGGCAATGGTTTTCAAGCGTTGGAAAACCCAAAAATCACCAAAAAAATGCACTAAAACCTATTCCAAATCATTTATAAATCAAAATCAAAGTGATATAATTCTACTTAAATGAATTAAAACATTAAAACACAATGTAATCCAAAGAAAAAGGCAAAAAGAAACAATCAAAGACATCAAAAGCATGAAATCAAAATCAAAAGAAATTCAAAACAAAGAAAATATAAAAGCATGAAATAAAGTCATGATCAAGTCAAAAAGCTTACCTCATCCGCAACCAAGTGCTTCCATAGAGCTTTCTCTTACACCACAAAAAGTGGAAAATGATGGCTTGCTCCCCCTTGATCCATTATAATCAAAAGCATAAAAGCACAAAGACAAAGAAAGACTTTTGCTTGAAAATAGAAAGAAGAAAATCAACTTATGGGGACCTCTCCCACTGATTATATCCGAAAATGACAATAGAAAATACAAAAAGACAAAAAAACCTGTCATGGGTCATTTAAACTTGTAACTGATTTCAACGCCCGATTGTGCTCCCAACACCTATTTTTTAATTGAGGCAACAAACAGGCGTCAATCATTTTTACCTGTGACTGTCCCAACGCCCAATTGTCCTTTCAACGCCTATTTTTAAATTGAATTACAAGCAGGGTTTGAGACAAAAAAGGGGCGTTAGGCTTAATTTCTGTAAAGTGTTATTTTAATTATAAAATGACATTTCTAACCCTATGTTCATGCTTATGCTTACAAACATGGCTCACAAATCAGTGCAACTGGATGAGTATCCCACCATCTCCACGAACTTTGTAAATTTCCTAATTGCTCTTCCCCCTGAAGAACGGGAAATCTGAAAAAATCAAAGTCGACTAGGGGCAACATTAACTCAAGTGCAAATTAACTTGGATTGGCCACTGATAGAGGCATCCATTTCCTTCTGGGATCCAACATCTATGGTCTTCCGTTTCAGAGAACAAGAACTCACACCCACAATTAAGGAGCTTGAATCATTTTTAGATTGAGAACATTGTCTTGGCATCAGTGCCATAATTTCGGTTCACAAGCCTAGCTATTTGAAAAGCTTCCACACATTAGAAATCTCCAAAACCACCCTACCCAAGGAGGCCACAGGAGAATATTTGCACTGTCCTTTCGACCTTTTATTGGAAAAAGATCGGAAGAAAGTTGGTGACTTCAACAACCTCATCAAATTCAGAGAATTCACCCTAGTTATCTTAGGACAACTCTTGCTATCACATAGTCGCAATCATGTCCATGGCATCTTACTAAACACCTAGGATCAACACCTTCAGAAGAAAGCACTTGCACCTGTGATCATCTTAGAGACTATCTCTAGTTTCTCACATTGTGCCTAAAATCTCAAAGGCCGACTATATAGTTGTCCAGCTTTCTTACAAGCTTGGTTGCGAGAACATTTGTCCATCCTAGCATCTTTTTTGGTTTATGTGTCATGAGATCTAGCTCCAGTATAGATCCATGTCAAAAGCCGACCTTTGCCAAACAGAGCAACTACATCAAGTTATTAGAACCTATTAGTTGTCATATGCCCTGAACAGATCACTTGGCATGTTGTATGGCACAAAGCACGCTACCCACTCATTGCCACTCAAGACCGCATATACATGGTTATTATAGGAGTCCACCAGAGCACTCCCATGTACCCATATGTGCTCTTCAGCTGTTGGCACTTAAACAAGAACTCTTCGACTTTCCCATGATTTTCGAAGATATATACAAACTTATTCACCGTACATCCAATCATACACAGTCTACATTAGTCATTCTATGGGATAGCTTGCACATTGGAGTCTCAGGACATCCACAGCTAGTATTCACAAAGACACATGCCATTTCACCTGAATATGAGCATTGGCTTCTACATAAGCTTCCTCTACAACCTGCTACACCTTCAGTATCTACCTCTTCAAACAAGAGAAAATGCACCAAATCAACATCATCATCACATACAGAGCCTTCTCACACTCAAGCAGAGTATGAGCAAGCATTGTTAGACCTAACCGAGGAACGGGCTTTACATGCTCAAACCGAGGCTACCCTAAAAGCTGAGATACTTTTGTGTACAAAGGTCGAGATCTCACGTGAGTGTACCCAACATTGGAATGAAACTCAAGTAGAGCTCATTCACTCCCTGAAGAGCGAGCTCAATGACAGTAGGACTTCCCACGGAGACTTAGGACTCGAAATGAGGTGTAGTAACACCATAGATTTTGTACATGATCAGTGGATATAGTCATGGGTTCACAAGCTGAGGGAACAAATCTTTTCTTTAGAATATGAACCAGTGCCACCTCCACCACCTCCAGCGGTGCCTGATCTTTAGATTTTCATTTTATGTCTTTCAATGTATTGAGGCAAGTACCCCCTCCTTTTGTAATCATTTTATGATATATATACATATATATAATGTACAAAGTTTTGTTTTCAAAATCTTACAGTTAAGATTAAAGGACATGAATTCACCTAAATGACACATGCACTTGTAAAGCACCTAGCTATCAATTGTAAGTAAATGTAAAAAATGAACCTTGCAAAGTTAATAAACCCTTCTTTTCTTTCAACTCAGTTAAGCAAGCTACAATTGCTCCCCCAGAGACTCGACTGTAAAAGTGGAAGAAGGCACAACGTAGCAAAGTTATGGCCAACAAGTCATCACCTCTTCCTACCACAAGCACTACACCACTTACTTTTCCAGAGGCATCCTTGGGGAATTCCCCTCTTGGTAGGATCGGTCCTAAAGACATTCCCTCAGAGGGATTCAAATCGAAAGTTGAGCGATTAATGGGGGACTTCATGTCTGGGCATGGTTGGACATCTACCCCCGTTTCTAGTCAATCTTCTTCATTACCTCAAACCTCTTCATCACCCTTTAGCCAACCCAGCACTAATGAGCAGCCTCAAATTCCTACCCTCTTTGAGTTCAAGAAGCTGATGTTCGAATATCTAGTGAAGCAAGGAGGGTCTCATAGTCGAAGCACAACATCTGAGCCACTACTCCCCAATACTGTTGAGCAAATTCTCACGCATGGTCAGGCCTATACACAAGGCCCTACCTATGTCACAGCTCGTTCCAACCCACAACATCATACATGCGGCCAGAGCACCAAACCATCTTCGACCTCGAAGAACAGTATGGGCCCTCGACATCAAATAAAAAGGGAAAGGAAAAGGATGAAACTAGTGCACAGATAGCAAAATTTGCTGCAGAATTGGAACTGATGAAAGGGGGATAGTTCCCTATCTCTATGGATTTTGAGGATCTTTGCATCCACCCCTACCACTAAACTTTCAAATGTCAAATGTAGAGAAGTACGATGGTACCACTTACCCTAGGATGCATCTTTGCATGTATTGCAATGCTATGTTCCAATAGGGAAATGATGAGAGGCTCCTAGTCCAGATGTTTGGCCAGAGCCTAGAGAAGAATGCAGGGAAACGGCTGGCAAGATAAGAGAAGAACAATATTTACACATGGAGGGCCCTGACATGTTCATTCCTCAATCACTATAGATTTAACCTTGAACTACTTCCAACCAGAGAAGAGATTGAAGGAATGAGGCCTGCCTCAGGAGAAAGTATCAGGGATTTTGCATACAGATGAAGATTGAAGACCTCTAACCTAAAACATCCTATGTCCAAGGAGGACATGATATCAACCTTCATGAGGACACTAGGTCCTACTTACCAGCTAATGCTCCTAACCACATCATAGAACAATTTTACCAAGGTTGTCGACAAAGTCTCAAAGGTAGAGTTGGCCATCAAAGCAGGTTTAGTACTAGATACACCTCTTGTCTCAGCCAGTTCCACTAAAACCACATCAAAGAAGGCAACCGTTACCCGGCCAGAAGCTAATCTTATGCAAGCTATTGAAGTTCTATGGCCCAGTCAGAACAGCAGTCATGTTCTACCTCAGCCGCAGCTGAATCAAAGCTACCCTACAACCATGAAAATCATCCCTCCTCAAACACAACAATTTTATCAACCCAGATACTCGGGTGTGCTCGGAGAAGAACAAAAGAAAAGAAAGTTCACTCCCTTTTCTTACTCCTACAAATACATTATTGAGTATCTCATCAAGAAGAAGTTGTTGTAGATAATTGATCCAAGACCCCCACCTTACCCTTTGCCCTACCGCTACAATCAAGTGGAACATTGTGAATATCATCAGACTCCAGGGCACACCCTCGATAGGTGTTTTTGTTTAAAGAATGACATTCAAGACCTGATCGATAAGGGTAAAGTATCATTTGATCCTACCCCCACCAATCCTCCATCAAAGACAAACATCATCCAAAATCCACTCCTTGACCATAAGCCACCAAAATGGGTCAATATGATAGGTACCACTAGCACCCAATTCAACCTTACCAGCTTCATTACCAAAATCTTGGATCCCAAGAAAGTCATCTTTTTTCCTGATACCAACCAAGTGTCCACCATAAACGAATACTATCTTGAGCTTATTCCCCCTCCTGAATATGAGCACTTGCTTACAAACATGTGGGATACGGCTCCAGATAGCCCAATCATAGTTCTTTCCCCTAGCATCAACATATATGGGGAAGGTGTAGCAACCCATGACCCTTTCTCATCACCCCATGTCATCCCACCACCATCATTATATGCCCAGCTTACTAACCTTCTATCCCCCTACCAAGTCATCAACATTCCTCCACCAACTAGAATCCAACACCTGCTAAACAGAGTCCCTTTGGGCTACCTAGTTAGGGAAGTGGTAGACCCTGAACTTTCAAAATAAGAGCTAGAAGAGCTCATAGCTTTCATTACCCGATCTGGCAGAGTCTCCAAGCCAGTCTTATTTATGCACCCTGAAGGCAAAGGGAAAGAGAAAATGATAGAAGAAGAAACAAAGACAGAGGTATAAAAACAAACTAAAGAAGTATAAGAAAGGAAAGAGAATGAGATTTTTGAAGCAGTTATTTAAAAATTGTACCTGTTCTTGATCGAGCAATTATCTAAGATACTCGCATAGGTCTCTATTTTGAGCCTCCTGCTAACATCAGAGCAACATAGGGAAAGATTCCTGAGCATATTCATAAAATCCTTTGTGGATGCCTCAATCACACTAGACAAACTAGAAAATATGGTGGCTAGGGTATCCATGCCACAAGTCATCACATTCTCAGAGGACGAGATCCCCGAGGGTGACACCGTGCATAAGAAAGCTATTTACCTCATGACACAACACTCTGACATGTGTATTCCCCTCATCTTGGTAGATAATGGATCAGCTTTGAACATCTGCACCAAGGATACACTAGACACATTGGGAGTTCCCTCAAACTATGTGAAACCCAACCCATGTGACATAAGGGCCTTCGATAATTCATTAAGTCATGGCCAAGGAGAAGTGTTCATTTCCCTAGTGATAGAAGGGAGAATGTCTAAGTTCAGTTTCAAATACTGAGCATACCATCCTCTTTCACAATGATGTTGGGAAGACTGTGGATCCATCAGGCAAGTGTCATCCTATCCACTCTTCATCAGAAGGTCAAATTTATCATCAATGACAAGGTCATTACAGTGCCAGTAGATACAGATGTCATCACAATGACAGGCCAAAAGATATTGGGAGTTAAGAATTTGTAGTCCCCGAACACATTCACCTCATATCAGTTTGAGGTTATACATATAGAGAAAGAAGTGGTAGAGTTGAAAAGGAAGGCTAAAATACTTCCTTCAAAATTTAACATGATGGCCAGAATGAAGTTCGATCCGAACAAGGGCCTAGGCAAATATTCTCAAGGAAGAAAGAACCCCATCAAGGCCATCAGAGTGTCGTACAAGGCAGACTTAGGGTTCAAACCTCTTCTCAAGCATCAATTCAAGATGAACAAGAAAAAGAAAGCTAGCCACAAGACTGCATTACATTTTACATCAGCTTTTGAAGTCTCCAAAACTTGCAATACCCTACCAACTAATTGACCAAGTTAGACAAAACTACCCAAGCCTAGCATAGAACACATACCAATAAAACCAATCATAATTCCACCTCCAACAATTAGTCAACATCTTACCTATCATCTCGAGGCTACTCCTCACACCCATTTGACCAACTCTAAGCCGTCCATTCCTGAGATTGGAGAATGTTTAACCCCCAACACCTTAAAACATAGGGAGGACAACCTAGCTCCTCTAAGTCTACTTTCACACCCTGATGATGTCAGAGAAGCACTTCAATCAGTAATTGCAAGTGGAGAGTTAGATTTAAGTGAGCTTGACCCTGACCAGGTCAACGTGTCAAAAACATGGGTACCCGGGGAAGCCGTAGAGCAAATCCGACAAGTTGACTCCACAACAACAAAGGATGAAGATCAGGTGATGAATTGATTGATTGAGAAAAGAGGCTACGAAGAGCCAACTTTTCTCTACTCCAATTCAGGTTTTCAAAAGCTTTTGGTCTTTTATTTTTTATCCCTTTTGTATAAGAACTATATAAGACTTGATCCCTACTGACTCATAATTGTCGAAAGCATTCGACCAATGCACCTGTAAGGAGCACATAGGCAACCTGAGACATAGCTTCAGGCCCAGTCACATTTTTTGAAAAATATTTTTTATTTCTTTACCCTTGTAAATCAAAGAACTATGTGCGGCTTGATCTTAACAGACCAATGTTTTCAAAGCACTCATGCTAAAATTCAAGTATGTAAGCAACCTGAAAAGTAACTTCAGGCTCAGCTGCTTTTCAAAAAATGTAAATTTGGTCCACCCCGAGACCAAAACTATGCTCAACTTGATCCCGATTGAACAAGCATTCCTAGGCTTGTGATAAGCGCAAACATCGGGTATGTAGGCAACTTGGAGTAGATTCCAAGTCCAGTTACTCTCTTCGGGTATTAAATACCCTTTTTCATGTAAATCAATACTAAAATCTTTTTCTTTCAAAAAATAGGAACAAGAAGAATGGAATAATGATGAAATAATGCCAAAAAGGTGATCAAGGCCTTTGAGCTCCAAGAAAACTAGAATCTTCCATCGGTAGATGACCTCCAAGAGATCAATCTTGGGTCAGAAGCAGTGCCTAAAGTAGTAAAAATTGGGAGACCCAGCACTTTAGATCTGGGGCATGCCCTGTTGAACTTACTTAAAGAATACATAGACATTTTTGCATGGACTTATGCAGACATGCCTGGTCTGGATACAGACCTAGTCACCCATAAGCTTTCCACTAACCCAGATATTCATCCTATCAAGCAAAAGCCTAGGCATTTATGATCAGAATGGTCCCTAGCCCTCAAAGACGAAATTCAAAAGCAATTATACGCAGACTTCCTTTTATCTGTCTAATATCCCCAATGGTTAGCTAACATTGTCCCTGTACCCAAGAAGGATGACAAAGTCTGAATGTGCATAGACTACAGAGACCTAAGCAGAGCTAGTCCTAAAGATGATTTTTCCTTACCCCACATTGATGTGATCATAGACAATACTACCAGACACGAGATGATGTCCTTCATGGATGGATTCTCAGGCTACAATCAAATTGGGATGTCCATAGAAGACCGTGAGAAGACTGCTTTCACGACTCCTTAGGGCACATTTTGCTACAAAGTAATGCTCTTTGGTCTCAAGAACACAGGAGCAACATATCAATGAGCCATGTCCGCCCTTTTCCATGACATGATCAATAAAGAGATGGAGGTCTATATTGACGACATGATTGTCAAATCCCGTCATAGAGAAGATCACCTAAGCCATCTACAGAATCTTTTTTCTTGTCTCAGAAAGTACAGATCGAAGCTGAACCGGAACAAGTGTATCTTTAGAGCATCACATGGGAAATTGTTAGGCTTCATCATCAGTCAAAGAGGCATAGAAGTTGATCCTTCTAAGGCCAAAGTAATCATTGGAATGTCTACACCTCACACAAAGAAGGATGTACACAGTTTCTTGGGGCATATCCAATACTTCAATCGCTTCATTGCTTAGCTCACTCCTATTTTTGAACCCTTGTTCAAGCTATTAAGGAAGAATGTTCCAACCCAATGGAACGATGATTGTCAAGCTGCTTTTGACAAGATCAAGAATTATTTGTTAAGCCCACCTGTATTGATCTCTCCAGAGCCAAACCGCCCACTAATTTTGTATCTAACTGTGAATGACAACTCCATGGGATGTGTGCTAGGATAGCATGATAAGACAAGGAAGAAGGAACAGGCCATTTATTATCTAAGGAAGCATTTCATTGACTATGAAACCAGATACACGCCTCTTGAGAGACCTACCTCTCCCTAGTATTTATCACCGAAAGGCTTCGACACTACTTCCTCTCATACAAAGTGTTCTTGATTTCTCAGATAAATCCCATCAAGTATCTATTTGAGAAACCCGCAACCACAAGAAGAACTGCCTGATGGATCATGATGCTATCAGAGTTTAAAATCACCTATGTCTCACAAAAAGCTATCAAGGGGCAAGCCATAGCCGACTTCTTAGTAGATGGACCAGCAGTTCAACCTTCATCCTTGAGATTTGACTTCCCTGATGAACACATACTTTGTGTTGAAGTTGAATCAAGCAAGATAGTCAGATGGAAGATGTGCTTTGATGAAGCCATCAATTAGTTAGGTTGCGAGATTGGAGTCGTGCTCATTTCCCCTATAGGTATTCTCATTCTAATCACTGCAAGGCTACACTTTTAATGCACCAACAATATAGCCGAGTATGAAGCTTGCATCATCGGTTTGAAAGCAACCATTGATCTTAGCATTGATGAACTAGAAATCTATGGAGACTCAGCACTTGTTATCTTTCAAGCAACCGGAGATTGGTTTGTCCAAGAAGAGAAATTCTTAGACTATCATGAATGTTTATAGATCCTATCAAAGAATTTTGAATATCTAACTTTTGACTACATTGGTAAAAGAAGGAATAGCTTCGCAGATGCTTTGGCCACTTTAGCTTCCATGATTGGCATCCCTTAAGGAGTAGATATAACATTAATTAAGATTGAGCAAAGAAATGAGCCATCGTATTGCCTCTAGATTACAACTACTGATCTAAACAAGGAGTCGTGGTTCCTCGACATCAAGAATTATCTAGAAGATCAAACTCTTCCACCTATGGCTTCCAAGAATGACCAACATGCTCTGCGGAGACTAGCTACTCAATTTATTTTATATGGTGGGACCCTATAAAAGAAGTCCCCTCATCATGTCCTCCTAAGATGTGTAGATGAAGCTGAAGCCTCCATTATCATTAAAGATATCTATGGAGGAGAGTGTGGCCCGCCCATGAATGGGCTCATGTTTGCCAAGAAAATCGTTCGACTGGGCTACTACTAGTCAACTATGGAAATAGATTGCTATCAACATGTAAAGAAGTGCCACATTTGCCAGCCTTATGCTAACATCATTAAAGCACCAGCTTCTAAATTACATAACTTGACTACTCCTTGGCCATTCTCCATGTGGGGAATTAATGTAGTAGGACCTATGCCTTAGAAGGCCGCCAATGGACATCTATACATCATTGTGGCTATTAACTATTTCACCAAATGGGTTAAAGCCGTATCTCTAGCAGTAGTCACAATGAAGAACACTGCCAGATTCATACGAAGAGACATCATCTGCAGATATGGTGTTCCCAGAAAAATCATCACTGATAATGTAACCAATTTTATGGGAAAGGATCTTGAACTACTCTGCAAGAAGTTTAAGATTCACCACCATCGATCCTCTCCATATAGACCACAGATGAACGAAGCAATAGAAGCAGCCAACAAGAACCTCAAGAAGATCTTACAAAAAATAACTGTTAACCACTCCAACTGGCATGAAATGTTACCCTATGCACTCATGGCCTATAGAACTTTAATTCGTACTTCAATAGGGACAACCCCCTACTCATTAGTCTACTGCATGGAGGCAGTCCTGCCAATTGAAGTTGAAATCCTAAGTCTCTGAGTCTTCGTCGAGGCAAAGACTCTAAAGTCAGCATAGGCACAAGTTCGACATGATCAACTGAACCTTATTGATGAGAAGAGACTGAAAGCAATGAGTAATGGGTAAGCTTATCAGAGGCACATGGCCACAACATTCAACAAGTGGGTCATACCTAAAGATGTTGAGGAAGGAGACTTAGTTTTCAAGAAGGTCCTTCCACATGAGTAGGCACCACAGGGGAAACCTTGGCCGAATTACGAAGGACCTTTTGTGGTCAAACAGAAACTGTCCGATGGGGCACTACTCCTAGGAAACATGGATGGGGAAGAGTTCCCTAGATTTGTAAACTTGGACCAAGTCAAAAGGTTCTTTGCTTGACTACTGTAATTTGACTTTTGCCATGAAAGCTTGAAATGAAAAAACCTTGAATGGTCATTTTGCTTGAACATTTTCCTACCTATATACTTTTGCATCCCCATAATCATGTTCATTTCTAAAAATCCAAAGCAAAAAGAAAATCAATGGTTCAAATAGAGAAAGAAAAAGATAAGAAAAAAAAGCTTATAAAGAACCATGATTTTCCTAAAAAACATGCAAGGATTTTGTAAAGAACCATGATTTTCTTCAACACATAGGAATTTTATAGAAAACCATGATTTTCTTCAAAACATGGGAATTTATAAAGAACCATGATTTTCTTTGAAGCATGAAAATCTTGTATAGAACCATAATCTTCTTCAAGGAATGGGCATTCTGTAAAGAACCATAATTGTCGATTTGCAATCAGCCTCTCACTTAGAGCCATTCATATCCATGTTTTCAAATCTTTTCAATCTTGCCTACTTAAAGGCAGACATTGACACTACTCAATAAACCGTTCATTCAGCAAAACAACTATTCAAACCTCTTAGCGCTATAAGACATTCTAAGCAAAAGTCAGTAATACACAAGTCAAGCATTCAACTAACTTCAGAACAAGAGCATGCACCCCATCCAGTCACCTTCCAAAAGCCCAAACTTGTCTGAGTACATGGGCAAAAAAGGGACAGAGACAAAAAGAAATACTACAAAGCTCAGAGTGAAAATCGGAAACGGCACTCTGACCCAATCCTAGTAAATAGGGACAAAAAAGGGAGCAAAATTAAGTTAGTACTTAGGGTAAAAACCAAAAATGGCACCCTAAGTCAAGTTAAGACAGTCAAGTCATGAGCACACATCTTCAAAAGTCATCTCCTAACAAGGCAAGAACAAAGACCTCAAACATAGGCCTGTAATCTCACTCTCTCAAGAGAAGCACATTCAGTATCCAAAACTTGTAAACCTTTCATACCTTGCCAGGACAAGGCATGGCAACATGACATATGGAAACATGACCCTATGTATTCAAAGTAATACAGCAGGTCATCTCTAATGATCAACGACCCTGAAGAGCCCAGTTTTTCAAAAGCCAATGGTAGATTTTGGAAAATAAAATTTCAAAACCTCTTTTAAGAGTAAATGCAAATACAAAGTCTAGCCAATCCAGGCTTCTAAAATTCAATCATCAATCAAGAAGCATTGTCAACCGTTCAAAGCATCTTCAATCTCATTATAGAAGTCTTCTACGCACCTATCAACGACTCTGGGATAAGGAGTAATCAATAAAAATCAAGATGAAAAATCATCCCCAGTAGAGCACCATTCATGACCATGCAAAGCTGGAAATGATACATTATCTTCTCAGAAAAAGCAAAGACGACGTGTCATCTCTCATCAATTGTGATTGGAGATGACCCATCACCTCCCAAAAAAAATCTAGATGAAGCATCATCTCCACTAAAATGCCATCCACGGCCAAGAAAAACTAGAGATGATGCATCATCTCCTAAAATGTCAAACAAAGTCTCATCCTATACTAATCTTGAAACAAAGATTAATGCGTCACCTGTTAGCAAGGAAAATTTGGGCTGAGGCCCCAAGTAATGAAAATAGGGGCATGGGCCCCTCTACAAAGAATTTCGGGCCTCGTCCCCTCAATAAATGGAATTGGGCCTTGGCCCCTAAGCAATGAGATTGGGCCATGGCCCCAAAACAATGAAATTGGGTCATGGCCCCTAAGCAATGATTTTGGGCCTTATCCCCTCAACAAACAGAAATTAGGCCGTGACCCCTAAGCAATGAGATTGGGCTATAGCCCCTAAGCAATGAAATTGGGTCCTAGCCCCTAAGAAAATGAAATTGGGCCGTGGCCCCTGAACAATGAAATTGGATCGTATCCCCTAAGCAATGATTTTGGGCCTCGTCCCCTCAGCAAATGGAAATTAGGCAATGGCCCCTAAGTAATGAGATTGGGCCATGGCTCTTAAGGACTGAAATTGGGCCTTGACCCCTAAGTAAATGAAATTGGGTCGTGACCCCTAAACAATGAAATTAGGTCATGGCCCCTAAGCAATGAAATTGGGTCGTAGCCCCAAGCAAATGAGATTAGGCCATGGCCCCTAACTAAATGAAATTGGGCCCTGGCCCCTCAGCAATGAAATTGGGCCGTAGCCCTAAGTAAATGAGATTAGGCCGTGGCCCTTGAGTAATGAAATACGGGCTGCCACCCCTTAAGGAATTTGGGCCTTGGCTCCTTTGTAGTGAAATGTGGGCTGCCACCCTGTAAGGAATTTGGGCCTCGGCCCCTCTGCAATGAAGTGTAGGCTGCCACCCCTTAAGGAATTTGGGCCTTGGCCCCTCTACAATGAAATATGGGTCACCGCCCTTAAGGAACTTGGGCCCCAACCCCTCATCATTTCAAATTGGGTAAAGGCCCCTCCAGAATAGCATCGATCCCCTAAAGATCCTTGTAATTTTGCAAGTGAGCCTTGTAAATCTCCCAATGAACCAACAAGCACTTGAAACCTAAAGACCTCTCCGTTGGCAAAGTAATTTGGTGATAAGTCATCACCCTCAACAAAAGTCCATTAGTAAGCACCTGAAGCCTAAAGTTTGCTCCGTCGGCAAAACAACTATAGCAAAGTCCATCCTTATGACAATGTTTGATCGAAAATGACACATCGATCATTTTTTAAGTTGAGATCAGGCCACGTAAAGGTTCAATGAGGACTCCTCTTTACCGAAAAGGCCAAATTTTGACATCATAGATTGCCTACCGAGCATAGACAAATGTCAATCACCATTCCATTGCCTACGTAACATGACAAAATATGAATATGTTGCACCTATCCTTGTGATCTCCATGGCTTTCAGAGCTAAGCCCAAAAACTTCCTGATATGCTCTGCTCAGGCCACCTCAAGTTCGGTGAGGGACTCTAGGTTGCCTCACTAGAAATGGCCAAAATTGTTGACATGATAAATTGCCTTTCAAGCACAGGTAAGTGTCGACATCATTTCATTGCCTATATATCATGACAACCATCTTTGGAAATTAGTTGAAATAGGTATGTAGCATTAATCCTTTGTGATCTCCATGGCTTTTGAAATAAGCCTAAAAACTTCCTAATATGCTTTGATCAGGATGCCATAAGTTTGGTGAGGGACTCTAGGTTGCCTCACCAGAAATGGCCGAAACCGTTGACATAGCAGACTGTCTACCCGAGTATAAACAGATATTGACATCGATCCATAGCCTATATACCATGACAATCATCTTTGGAAATTGATTGAAACAGATATATAGCACCAATTCCTTAGAATCTCCATGTCTTTCCAAGTAAGCCTAAAAACTTCCTAACATACCCCAACTAGGTCACGTAGGTTAGCTAAGTCGTGTCGGTCCCTGACTTTGTAGAAAGGCCTTCACAGATAAACCCCCTATCTGGGGTGTAGGTAGGCATCATCACTTCATAGCATGCGTATTATGCCAGCCATGTTTATAGATTGGATAGTTAAAATAGATACGTAGCACCGGTCTCTTGAGATCCCATGGCTATCAAAACAAGCCCAAAAAGTTTCCCACAAGTCCTATCGGTAATCCCTGAACCATGAACAAATTTAGGTGTAGCATCTTGGTTATTTAGACATAGTTGAATGCTGCACTTTGATTCATAGTCTATCTATCATCTTAATGCTAATATCATTAAGGAGTTAGGCATGATATGTAGCATTGGGTTCCTTGTTATCACAACCCCCATAGCTTCCATCGAGAGCGCAACATCTCCACTCCCGGCCGGTCCTTTACCTACCCTCTGTTGAAGTCGGGACAATTGTAGGGTATGATCCACTATGATGTCTATTTATTAGGATGTAAATATGCATCACAATTCAATC
The DNA here is from genome assembly GCA_025762735.1 of Platanus orientalis. Classification (NCBI taxonomy): domain Eukaryota; kingdom Viridiplantae; phylum Streptophyta; class Magnoliopsida; order Proteales; family Platanaceae; genus Platanus; species Platanus orientalis. Next base: position 21,983 of record JAOXJP010169846.1, read on the forward strand.
CATAAAGTTTGTGAAATTCCTAAGGTCATAACTGGATTGCTATCATGCTTGAAGAATCCTCCTCACAGCAAACAGGTTACTTGTGAAAAGAACCCACCATTGCTTCTCGGGAAAGGGCCTATAACATTTCTCTGCACGTTCAACCAAGCCACCCTTCCAGTTTAAATTTTGGCATATCCCAGTCCATACTTTTGAATGTCTTACCTGCATCAACCATTCTAGTTGGTACTTTATCTACCGCATGATTTATTAACGGCCACCCCATGACATTTGCTCGGTATCGGACGACGAACAATGCCACACTTCCATCCATCAAGTCTATAAAATGCTAGCTTTTAGCCATAATGTTTTGTTATTCATAGTTTAAGCACTTATCAAGCTTGAGTAGTGTTTTCATAGCATGGGTTACTTGTGAGAAAAACCCTTCCATAGCTTCTCGAGAAAGAGCATACCAACATTTCTTTGTAAGTTTTGATAGTCACCGCTTAACAAACCGACCTGTTAACACCGACTTTAGTGACGCTTGCTTAGTCAGACATAAGCATTGTGTTGAATTCAGCCTCAAACATTGTGTGTTATACCTACTTTAGCAAAGACTGGGTTGCTATCACCTGGGCAAGGCACAACACCCTATCCTAACGGATTCTACCTAGGCTTTCGGAGAAAGTCATATAAATTCTCCCTTACACATCCCCCCACCTTGGCAATATTTAAGAGGGACAAAAAATATTGTCATGGATCAATCCATAGCCTATGTATTCATCACTTTATGGATGCGTAGCAATGACCCTCCAAGGTCCCATAGCTTTTCTAGAGAGAGCTCTCAAAATCTCTCTGTGAGTCCCATAAAATACAACGTTCGCCTAAGTGGGACGAAGACAATGTTGTAGATCGATCCTGCTATATATCACAACCAATGTAAAGCCACACGCATCTTTAGAAGTGATATTTAGAGCATATGTACCATGATTGATGTACAACCGAGCAGTGTTCAATCATGACTACATATATTTTCCATAGCTTTTCCAAGGAGAGCTTCACTAACATCCCTTGTCGAGTCCTTTTAAAACTCTCAAGGACAATCACAAAAAGACGTCCGAGTAATCAATTTCACAAATGAATGAATAATCAATCTACTAAGAAAATGCAAAACATGTTAAAACATTTAAATCTTGTAAGAAACTTTAAACAATTCATACAAGTTAAATCATTAAGATAGCCAGAAGCAAATACAAGTGCATCAGTCATCTAAATGGTTCCCGTGTGTTTACAGCTTTTGCATGATCGATTTTCTGTATCAGTTTTTCAAATCGGTTTTCCACAATGTTTTTCACATGTTTTCAAGCAATTGCGCCCGATGTCAATGACTTACATGTCTCCCGATGCAGCGCATATACTAATAGTAATGCCCAAAGAGCTAGAGAAAATGTCAAGTGCTTGCATATAACTCATGGATAGCCCATGTTTTCAAAACAAAGAAAATCCCTCCATTGGTGAAGACCCACTTTTGAAAATCAAAATGAAGGAATTTATAAAGCACCAAAAGGGTATTTTCAACCCGAGAAGGCATTTCAAGAACAAACTCATTTCAAAACCTTAAACCAAAATCAAGGACAAATTCAGCCCATCACCACTTTCAAGCCAAAAATGTTCTATTTTTCGAAAACCACCCACCCAATATCCATGAATTACACACAAGAAAGAAACATGGTCTCTCCCAAGTTAAAATTATGGCACTTCCTTCTTTGTTATATGTGGTGAAGCCACACATACCAAAGACGGCCATCTGTCATCACCCAAATTTTGACTCGGGTCATGTGATAGCATAAGGATAGCATAACAGTATTTAAATATCAACATTCCAAGCACCCATGCCTTAGGAAAAACAAACCTGAACCCCAAAAGGTTAGGTACCCCCGAAGAGGCCTTCCCGGATGTTCCAATCGCAAATGAATTAGTTAAAACACCCTATCATACCTCAAAATGCACCATTTTAGGATAAACCCTAATTTCACTCAAAAGCACCAACATGACTTTAAGTGTCCACATTTTAGAACCCCATTCATGTCATCAATAAGTTTTCCACCTCCTGTAAGCCTTTCTCTAGCAAAGCACCACAGATGAAAAAATTATCATTTTGCCATTTTGCCTTCAAAGGCCTAAAACCCACTATATGTCATCCAGATCATTAAATTTCTCTTCCTACATAAGCTTTCTTGTCATGAAGCATCATGAGCAAGGAATTCACATTTTCACCTTTTTCAACCCACGGGTGAAAAAATACCATTTTACCCTTTTTCACTCAAAAAATCTACCCCTGAACCCTCAAAGGATCCTTGAAACCTCTCCCGTAGTCTAAATGGTGTAATTTCATATCCTACATCCCTGAGTCTCCTTGCCCTAAGGAACTCATCACAAGTCAGACACTGCTCGTGAACAGCAACAACCAATTTCTCAATCTATGGTAACCTTGACCAAGAAATGACCCCTGCTAGAGCTCTCAGAAACTCATCTGATCTCTGAATTCAGAAAGGTTAGTCACCATACTTAGGTCTTGGCCTATTTTGGGAGATCATATCTCCACGTGGCTTGTACCTAAGACCTCTAGGGTTACATAGTGTAACCCTAGATGATTTTCCTTTCCCCAAACCACGGGTCCCATAATGCTGGGACCCACCAAACCACCCTAAAAGATTACACAAAGGTGTCAATCTGACCAGATTTTCCAACGCCTATTTTTACCGTGAATTAAATTCAGGCATTGGAAAAATAGGCATCAAGATAAATAACAAGCGTTAGGCCTGTAAACTAGAAAAATTAATTTCTTCCCTTTTTCTCTCCCTTCTTTTAGGGTTAACATCTAACCCTTAAGGAGTTAATCAGCAAGCCATTTAGAGGGATTTATCATCCTTTTAAAGACCTAACCCATGTGGGGTCTCTTGCATCTAGAATAGGACAAACTTAAGAATAGTTTATGGACTGTTCATAAGCCAATGCCTATTTTTTTTTACAATGAATTAAATTCAGGTGTTGGAAAAACAAGTGTTGAAAGCACAAACAGGCGTTAGGCCTGAGAAAAATTTAGCTAATCCTTAATTCAAACTAAATGAAGTTTTGACACTTTAATTCACACTTAACAAAGCATGGACATAGACAGAGAATTAAAACTCATATGAATGGAAGAAGCTTCCCTAAAAAGGCAGGTATTTAGGGTGCCTAATACATTCCCTAAGTGCAACCAAACAACTTACCCTAAATCTCAGGAACTCAAACCAGTATTAGGAGTTAAACCCTAGACTTTTGAGTCTAGATTTCTTCTCTTTTCTAAAGAGGAGAACCGATGTCCAAGTCCGTTGGTTAACTCCGAGTTGGTGGCAACTCTAGACAAAAGCATTAAACCCCTCGCACAAGAAAGGGGCTTGACATTCGAACCCTATAAAGAGACACCAAAGCGGGCACCCAGCCCTAGTGCCCACGACGACCTGAGGGAGTCATTGAGAGAGTGCCGAAGTGGGCTCGCCAATGCCCACAAGGGTAGAACCCAAGTTGGGCCTCAAGGTTTGAAAGTTATCCTGATTATGTATTTAGAGTAACTTCATAGGCCCACTAACACCAATCCCGAGTGAATTAGAGGATAAACAATACCTTATTGGAAAGGTCTTTAAGTCTAATTTTTAACATCTTAAATGGTTTATAATTTAGAGTTTTATAGAGAAAGTTATGACCTTTTTACTAGAGAATGTTTGTGTAGGATTTTCTAGAAGAAGTGTGATCGATCATGGATTGCGTGATCGAGTATGAAAGCTCGATTTTGGCTTGATCGATCAAGAATGAAGGAGCGAGGTCCTTAGATGATATCTAGAAAGTCCATGATTGATCACAGATCTCATGATCGATCATGACACACCTAGAAATGTAGAAATGTTTGAAAATTATAATTTTTTCCACTTTTATGACATGGTTTACTTCCATTTAACCCCCACACATGTGGGATCTCATCTAAGATGACTCAAAACCCTATTTATACTTCATTTAGGTCATTTTGCCTCATTAGAATAAAGAGGAAAAATGCTTAGAGGGATTAGGGAAGTTCTTAAGCTAAGAGAGGGGGATTCTTCCCCAATTGGATAAGTTTCACTCCCAACTCTAAAAATCTTCAAGATTAGCTCATTTTCTTCTTAAATATTCATGTTTTATCTAATTTACACTAGTTCTACATCATTTTATAGAGAATAGAGAAAAAGGAAAGAAGGTTCTTATTCAAGAACCCCTTAAAAAATAGAAGGACAAGCTTAGGTAAGTAGTTACACAAAGCTTACTTTGTTTTTGTTTATTTTCAGACTCTTAGAAGTCTTGTAATTGTAAAATCTTGAATCTATAAATTTTTTACTCATATGTTTGTGAAGCCCTTTGCTAGGATCTTAGAAACCCCACCTATTATGGTCATTTATAATGGGATCCTACTATGTTTTTTGTAGGATCTTAAAAATTCATATCTTATACTATGAGGAAAAGTGGATTTGCATACTATCTATATGTATTTTCTTGAAATGATAAATCTCATGCATTGTGAATGTTTGTAAGCTAGGATTCTCTAACTTTATAGTTTCCATTAAGGATATTGATGGATGATTTACTTGATTTTTCATGAGCAGTATGATTATTTAGATAAGTGATAAGTATCTTTTAAATATGTTGTTTAAAGGTAATGTTAGAAGCTGTCTCTTATACA
>JAOXJP010169847.1:0-12702 GCA_025762735.1 Platanus orientalis
TTCTTCTTTGCTTCTCCCACTGCGTCCGGCTCCACATCCAACAGGAAGGATAAGAGAGAGAGAGAGAGAGAGAGAGAGAGAGAGAGAGAGAGAGAGAGAGGGTGGGATGAACCCTGTAGAGAGATGAGCTCTGGTGGTGAGCTGAAGGGTTTTTGCTTCACTTCATTTTACTTCTCCAACTTCCCATGCAATCAAACAGAGCCTTAAAGCTTTTTTAAGAGAAAAAAGAGAGACGGAGGTTGAGGTTTTCACCTGATCATTAGCTTAGTTTGTGACGTGTCATTTTTTCATTGGGAATGACGTGATATCTCACCACTCAGACTAGAGATGATTCAAACCCCTTTAACCAAGGATGTTGCCCGGGATACAATGGAATGACAATTTAGAACCCCGACACAACAATCCATGACCTAAACCCAAGATGGAATAAGTAAAATATCCGGATCCAACTGACAACCTAGATAATTGGATCAACCAAACCTAGATCACTACTTAACTAGATTTAGAATAAATTATTTACATTTCTTTATTTATTTGAAAACAAATGTTATGTGATGAAAAAGTGTCTGTGAGTCTATTTGAGTAACTATAAGCTGACACATGGTGTGTTGGGGTTAAAAAGTCTAAAAAAGTGCTCAGTTGAAAAAGTAGGTGTTCAAAAAGAGGCACCAAATTCAAAAATACATCTTATATCAATCTATGGCACGTTTACAGAGGTTTTTTCATCACAGACAATCATTCTCCTATTTATTTTCGCTGTCTTTTACACCAACTGATGTTAGCGGTTCAACCAAGGTTACCCATCGGCCCAATCGGGACCAACCTTGTTCACTAGCTCGATGGCCATTTGTCCATGATATTAAAGAAAAAGACAATGAGTGGATTAATAGGAAGACAAGCTAATCTGGCCGTAGGATTAGCATATAGCTAATTAATTAACATGAATGCGTTAAGACAAATAATGGAGCATTCCTCGTAAAAAATATAAACTATTTCTAGTTCACATGATCCATGTCCATAAGATGACATATTATGCAGAAGATGCATGTCTTCTGTACCTCTGTTTGTGAAGACCTAGTGGTGATAGTGTTTTAAAATTGGAACGATAAATACGAGTGATAATAAACAAAGAAAGATTCTAAAAATGGTCAAGAAGATCAATCATTGTGAGAAATAAAACCGACACCATTGAGTTCATTAACTCATCTTTGTTTTTACCCCAAAAAAAAAACTCATGTTTGTAGTAAAAGTACCACAAGCAATGGAGGAAAATTACTTTTTAGAGTTGGAAAAGAAGAGGGTTGTTTACTAATTAAATAGCCCAAAAGCCCATGACCTCATCCACCCAAAAAGCCTCGTATACATGTCTGACAGAAGGACAGGAGAATTCTGTCTTCCCCACCGATCTCACAAGAAGGAGATTCCCTAGCCAAAGTTAAATTTAGTTATACCATCATAACCATAATGTAAAGGCATTTATTCAGGATGGTTAACCTTTAGCTCTCAAGCCAAGGGCCAAGCCTAAGCTCAACTTTCAGCTCTCAAGCCAAATCCGGGTTCAAGCATATCTTCTTTAGGTAAACGAGTCAGGACAGGCTAAATTCGTTTAGATACTATAATATATTTTATATGATTAAAATATATTTAACTTAGGAAGCTTTAATATCAAGCTTTGTTTAATTTTCTTATTTAAATGTTAATCATTTTGACTTATGCATTTGAATGAGCAACTTCATGGGGTTGCAAATTTGGGCGTATATGAAAGGAATAATGCTATAACAAAGCCATTTATTTAATATTATTTATTAGATAAATTTGCTAATAAATATAATATTTTCATCCATCATATTTATTATGAGATGCTTATGATATCATGAGATGAGATATGATGTTCTCTAGTGACTTGCTAGGAAGTCAGGTATACGAAGAATTAAGTGTGAAACTATAATAATCAAAGTAATAGACTTGAAATGTTCATAACTAAGGGTGAAATTGTACATATCACTTATATGATTGGTCTTAATTTGTAGAGTTTTTATATGATAGGGTAATTATATCTCAATCATTAAAATAATTAACTCAAAACCGTATTAAGATTGTAAAATTAAATGCACTGACCTTTATCACGACTTAGATAAGAAGACAGTCAAAGTGCAGAGACATAAAAGCTTTAAACTGTCTTTTGCAATTCCTTTGATTTGCCGATCAGTGATTCCCATTAGACTATATTAAATGGTATTAAGGTTAATGTACAAATACATTAATTGAAGGAATATGAATGTTCAACAAGAAATCCATTACCCTTACAATTTTGGATTGATGGGACTTAAATTCTAGATTTGATGAGGATATTGTGAAATGATCATTAATAAGTATTTATTGTATATAATGATTTTTAGAATATTTAAAAAATAATGCCTTTAGATATTTGTATAAAAGAAAAGGATGAGAAAAAAGGTGCGAATGCTAGTAGAGATCACAACTATTGGGGAGATTCAAAAATGTATTTTATAACGAACTTAAAAATTTTAATCTTCCATATAAAATCTAGATTTATTATTTATTGTTTAAAAGAAATGACCCAGTATACCGAGATGAATTGAGCTTGAACCTGACAAATCCTAAACGAGCTTAAGCGTATCTCAGTCTAGCAATTTCTTAATATATTTTGATTAATTTGAGGCCAATCTGAGTATCATGAACCGAAGACTTGGCTAGGCTCAATTCAACTGGTTTTGTTTCCGTCCAGTATTTAGTGTCTAGGATGGTGTCCAGGGATGTCCTATGGAATAAAATGCATCACCCACCCATTTTATTCCATATGTCTAGGTGGGTCTTTCCCATTCCACCAAAAAACTCTCAACCTCTCTTTGTGTGTGCTGTATAGGGTTCGTACATCGAAGGCAGGGACAACGACTCCTTCCCGTCATCACATCCTGGTCCCAAAATGCCCTTAATAGAATACAAACCCACGTCTTTATCCATATACTAAGCCAATAATGTGGGTTTTGCTTTAAACACACAATAACATAAACAACATCACATAATTCTTTATAAATTATGCGTAAACTATATAGAAATGGTAGGAGCTTTGAAGTATATTGGTTACATCCAACCACTTAAAAGAAGAGGTACAAAAAGACATTAGGATTTGGTGGCTCAACCCAATAAGAATTAAAACTTATAAGTTTTGATAAATAAGAATAACAAGAAAACATAAAAGAGCATAAAGAGTAAGTTGGAAGTTTGTTTTATGCATGAGAATGACGCTCGTGAGTGGGGACTGTGTTGACTTTGTAACCTTCAAAGATCATTTAAAAACCACTTACACAAAAGAAAGAAAACTAAAACTTGGGAATTCAACCGCTCACTTTCTAGTTCCACCTCATCTTTTTGAGCTAAGACACTAGAAAGAGTAAACTACAACTATCTTGCTTTGTTACTCATTCAACCACTGTATCTCCCTGATTCAAACCCAAATCTCTCTCTCTCTCTCTCTCTAACAGATATACGTGATTGAGAAGAGCAGTTCGGTGGACATTAATGACATTTACTGTGTTCCACTGACAGCCTCCCTATCCCCATCTCCATTTAAAGACTCTGCCCAAAAAACCCATATTGGAACATCAAACGGCGTACTGTTCAAGAATTATAGCTACATGCACTCGCTCAAAAGGAGGTTGGCTGCCCAAACAACGCGTTTTCTCGCCAAACGAGACTAAGATGAAACAACACCTTTCAAGTTAATTTTGTCTTTATTTACGCCCACGAGAAATTTAATCCATTCATGCAGTAGCAGCAGCGGTAGCAGCAAAGGAATGGGGTTAGATTTGTTTATAAAGTCGTGTTTGATCTCTCAAAGCTCTTCTCTCACTGCCTTGTCCACTCAACAACGAGGTTGAGCTTCTTCTATCAGTTCCTACAGAAATGGAGACGAGTAAAATCGTTTTATCTCTTCTTCTTCTTCTGGTTCTGTTAATGGATTTTGCGTTTGTGTTCGTTTCGTGCAAGGACGGGGGACAACGAGTTGGCAATGACTCGGATTCGCCGACTCTTAGAGTTCTTCTAGAGGTGAAGGAATGGTTCGTTGAAGACCCGTTAAACGTGTTGGACGGCTGGTCTGAAGATAATCAAAATTTCTGTACATGGAGAGGAGTTTCTTGTGGCCTGAACCCAGTTGATGACTCGTTTGAAGTGGTGGGTCTTAACCTATCCGACTCGTCTCTTACCGGGTCGATTTCTCCCTCACTCGGTCGTTTACAATACCTGGCCCACCTCGACCTCTCCTCTAACCTACTCGCTGGTCCCATCCCACCTCACCTCTCCAATCTCTCTTTGCTTGTTTCTTTACTTTTGTTTTCCAACCAACTCTCCGGACCCATTCCAACCCAACTCGGCGCACTCGCCAATCTCCAAGTCCTTCGAATCGGCGATAATGGTCTTACCGGTCCGATTCCGAGCTCTTTCGGTCTTCTATCTAACTTGGTCATTCTTGGTTTAGCCTCTTGTAGCCTCACTGGTCGGATTCCTCCCGAGCTCGGAAGACTCGGCCGAGTTCAGAACCTGATTTTGCAACAGAATAAACTCGATGGCCCGATTCCGCCTGATCTTGGGAACTGCTCAAATCTCGTCGTGTTCACCGTTGCTCTCAATAGTCTCACCGGGCAAATACCGAGCGAATTGGGTCAGCTCAGCAATCTCCGAACTCTCAACCTCGCCAATAATTCTCTGTCCGGTGAAATTCCGGGTCAACTAGGTGAGTTGAGTCAACTCGTTTATCTCAATTTTATGGGGAACAGTCTTGAAGGTCCAATTCCCAAGTCTTTAGGAAAGTTGGGTAATCTTCAGAATCTGGATTTGTCGATGAACAAGCTCAGCGGAGGAATCCCAGAAGAATTTGGCAAGTTGGGTGAGCTGGATTACATGGTGCTCTCAAGAAACAACCTTTCTGGTGCTCTGTCAGGAAATCTCTGTTGCAACACAACCAGTTTGGAATATTTGATTCTGTCTGATAATGGGTTCGTTGGAGAACTTCCAAGAGGACTTAGGGAATGCCAGTCACTGAAACAATTAGATTTATCTGGTAATAAGCTTGAGGGATCGATACCATTGGAATTATTTGAGCTCTTTAATCTAACCGATCTCTTGCTGAACAACAACAGCTTGATAGGCTCAATTCCTCCTTTGATTGGAAATCTCAGCAATCTTGAAACTCTGTCTCTGTACCACAACAATTTACGTGGTGGTCTTCCAGAAGAGATTGGGAAGCTAGGGAGGCTCGAAATTCTGTATCTCTATGAGAACCAGCTTTCAGGGGAGATCCCTTTAGAGATTGGTAATTGTTCGAGCTTGCAGATGATTGATTTTTATGGAAATCAGTTCACTGGAAGAATTCCAATTACTATTGGAAGGTTAAAGGACTTGAATTTTATTCATATCAGACAGAATGATCTCTCAGGTGAAATTCCAGCCACGTTAGGTAACTGCCAACAACTAACTGTGCTAGATTTGGCAGACAATCGTCTCACCGGTAGCATCCCAGCAACGTTCGGATTCCTCGAGTCCTTGCAACAATTCATGCTTTACAACAATTCTCTTGAAGGTAATCTTCCCGAGGAGCTAGTGAGTGTTGCCAATCTGACTAGAGTGAACCTCTCTAATAACAGATTGAATGGTAGCATTGTTGCATTGTGTAGCTCCCGTTCTCTTCTTTCTTTTGATCTCACTAACAATTCTTTCGACCATGAAATTCCTCCCCAATTGGGTAACTCGCCTTCTCTTGAGAGGCTACGATTGGGAAGCAATCGATTTAGTGGAAAAATACCTTTGACGTTGGGAGAGATCAGTGAGCTCTCACTCCTAGATCTCTCTAGCAATTCACTCATTGGAGAAATCCCTGTAGAACTCTCCTTGTGCAAGAAATTGACCCATATTGATCTGAACAACAACCTTCTTAAAGGACCAATTCCAACGTGGTTCGGAAGCTTGCCTCAGTTGGGTGAGCTCAAGCTCTCCTCGAATTTATTTGCTGGCCCCCTTCCTCGTGAATTGTTCAACTGCTCCAATCTCTTGGTTCTTTCTCTGGATGACAATTCCTTAAATGGGACCATCCCTCCAGAAATTGGAGATCTTGCATCCCTCAATGTCCTTGATCTCAAACACAACCGATTCTCCGGACCAATTCCTTCAGCCATTGGCAAGTTGAGCAAGCTTTATGAGCTCCAGCTCTCACGAAATAGCTTTGATGGAGAAATGCCAGTTGAGATTGGACAACTCCAAAATTTGCAGACTGTATTGGACCTCAGCTACAACAATCTGACTGGTGAAATTCCACCTTCTATTGGGACATGTTCCAAACTTGAAGTTCTTGATCTGTCTCACAATAAGCTAGTGGGGGAAGTCCCTCTTCAAGTAGCTGAAATGAGCAGCTTGGGCAAGCTTGACCTCTCTTACAATAGTCTTAAAGGCCAATTGGATAAGCTACTCTCGCATTGGCCGGCTGAGACCTTTGCCGGAAACCTTGGCCTCTGTGGAAGCCCACTTGACCCCTGTGAGAACTCTGATCCCGGTGGCCGTCACTTTGGCCTAAAGGAATCATCAGTGGTGGCAATCACAGCTGCCTCAACTGTAGCCGCTGTTATTCTACTCGTACTCGGGCTTGCACTCTTCTTCAAATACAAGCATCAATCTCTCAGAAAAGCCCACGAAGTGAACTGTACATATTCAACCAGTTCTTCGCAAGTGCAGCGGCGACTAATCTTCCAAGCTGGCACCACAAGGAGAGAATTCAAATGGGAAGACATCATGGAAGCCACCAAAAATCTAAGTGATGAGTACATGATTGGTTCAGGTGGATCAGGGAGGGTATACAAGGCAGAGTTTACCTCTGGAGAGATAGTTGCAGTTAAGAAGATACTGAGGAAAGACGATCTCTTATTGGATAAGAGCTTTGCAAGGGAGGTCCGGACGCTTGGGAGGATAAGGCACAGACATCTAGTGAAGCTGATGGGGTATTGTAGTAACAAAGGAGCAGGGACGAATCTGCTGATATACAAGTACATGGAGAATGGAAGTGTATGGGATTGGTTGCACCAGCCATTGGTCAATAGCAAGAAGAGGAAGAGCCTTGATTGGGAAGTGCGATTGAAGATAGCAGTTGGGTTGGCGCAGGGTATGGAGTATCTCCACCATGATTGCGTGCCTCGGATCATTCATAGGGACATCAAGTCAAGCAATGTGCTGCTTGATTCGGATATGGAAGCGCATTTGGGTGATTTCGGGCTGGCCAAGTCCCTCACTGAAAATCAGGAGTCATCCTATAGCGAATCTAGTATCTGGTTCGCTGGCTCCTATGGTTACATTGCTCCAGGTACTACTACTAACAGCTGTTTGTGTATTGAATATATCAAGAGATTCAAAACCATCCAATCCATAACTAAAAATGTTTTGAACGTCAAAAATATTGAGATTGTTTGAATGATTACCATAATCAGATCAAACTAATAGTATCTACACCAAGATCAAATGTTTAAAACATCATTCATATGGGAAAAACATTGCTTTTTCACATTAAATAACATTCAGTTCTCATGGGTGCTATAGTTGCTAATGATGGTTGTATTATTATGGTGATTTCAGAGTATGCTTACTCATTGAAGGCAACAGAAAAGAGTGATGTATACAGCATGGGTATTGTGCTAATGGAGCTGGTGAGTGGACGGATGCCAACGGATGGGACATTTGGAGTAGATATGGACATGGTGAGGTGGGTTGAATCACATATTGACATGCCGGGACCTGCCCAAGAAGAATTAGTTGATCCTTCATTGAAGCCACTCTTACCCAACGAAGAATGTGCTGTGTTCCAAGTGCTTGATGTTGCAGTGCAGTGCACTAGAACTGCCCCGGCAGAAAGACCATCGTCCCGGCAAGTGTCTGACCTCCTCCGTCACATATCTAACAACAGAAGGGTGCATTCTGAGAAGCAGATTACAACTCCATATACTTAGCAGATGAACCTAGATTTTGAAAGATCCCAATATAAGGCTCCTTATAAATAACAGAATCAGTTTTTTTACCAGGCATTCCATTTTCAGAGTCCGATTTAGCCTCAAAACCTTTCTTCACTTTCCACCTTGCTATTGCAATATCCAATTGTTCTACATTTTGCTGATGTGCTTATGTAATCCTGGTCTTGTCTATTTGACTTTTATGGTAATATGGGGAGTGTACCGACTCTTTTCCATTGATCTTTTCAGATAAACTTGGCCTCAAATCCCATCCGGTTCCAAGTGTTCGCTGTTGGAAGGAAATTCCCTTCATAAAGGTGTTTGGTAGCAACCTTAACATTGCAAGGCAGCATTTCAAGCTGTGCATTGCCCTTGTACTGGGAGGGGAAATCGACTACAGTTTGAAATCCCTCTACGGTCCTATCACAGCCACAAATGTGGGTGGTTTTTTTCATCCTCGAGATTTGAATTTCAAACTTGAGTCAAATTACATTTGTAGCTGTGTTAGGAACGTTTGGATTGTAAGGGGAATTCTGAGGCTGTAGTAAGCTGCACTTTATATATATATATATATATATAAGAGAGAGGGAGAGAGAGCATGCCTGAGAAGAGAAAGTTAAAGAGCCCCTCTCATTAATAAACTGAAGCAAATTTTCTGGACTATCAGAAAAAATATGGTGAACCCATGTCCATAGATAAGATGCTTTTAGCCATATCTTATCCCCTATAAGTGAAATCAAAACCTGAACTACTCAAATTAGTAAATATAAAAGGTCAACAAAATCTTCATTTGGCATGCCCACACATTGATAATAGTACAAGCTCCATTCTGACCACCATTATCCAACTTCTAAAGTCCCCCAACCTCATAAAGAAAAAGAGGGGGAGAAAATCGAGGCAAAGAGCAGCACTATGTCATTAATTCCAATAAAAGCCATGAGTAGAGAAATGCTCAATTGCCCCATTACAAGCATGTATGAATATATGTGCACATTGTAGAAAGAGATCTGGTAACTTCTATGTACATGATTTTGAGTCTTGAGAATAACAATCTGTTGTGATGGTGTCTCGAATTCAACCTGGTGTACAACCCGATGACCCATTTATTGGGCAAACCGTTACCCAACCCACTCTGCTCTGGTGTTTAGGGTTCTGCTTGTGCTAAATAGGGGTGGTTTTGAGAACAGAGCCGCCACAGTGTAACTTCTTCACTAGTGAAATTCTTCTCGCTGTCTTTGCCCATGGATGTAGGTTTTAATCTGAACCACGCTAAATGTTGTGTGCTACATTTGTTGTCTTTGATTGCTCTTCTTGTTTCTTCTACCATATTATCATTTGAACCCCAAATCTAAGGTTATTGCATAACACAATCACTTGACTATATGTCTTATGAACAGAACAACATGCATACATACTTGTTTATCTTTTTCCCCAACTGATAAAGCTGGGATATATTTTCTTCTTTTTTCTTTTTCCAGATCACCAAGTAAAATTGATCAAATAACAAAAGAAAAGAATAATAAGGGAATATCATTTCCTATGTATAAATCACATCCTAACAACCCTATTCGGCCAATGCATTCCTTGTCATTGATGTTATGATTTCTAGTATGGCCAATGAGTCCCTTCTCGAAGGTAACAAATCACACGAGAGCCAGGGATGAAAAGAATTAACAAGTTGCCTTCTAATCACAAGCCCCAACAGTAATTACTAGAACTACTGAAACCCCCATAAACCCAGAGACGGGCTGAAGTTGAACTGCCAACATCACAGCATGTAAAAACTGTTTTCATTTGAAGATGGGGACCTTAAAGGGAACCATGGTAGGGAACCATGGTAGGATATGGGGTCATTTTCAAGGATCATTTGGGTAGCCCAATATTTGCAACAGTCGTCAGCTGCCACCCTTCATCCATCATTTTTCATGAGATCCTTGATTCAAGGATGGATTTAGAGAAAATATGGCACCACCATATAACTTCTGTAATGGTCATTCCAGACTCCCGGCTTGCTATAGACAATGTAAACCATTGTTGTGGTTTCGTCATGGGAAGCTAGATAGAGTCTCCAGCAGATTGAAGCTTTGAAGCGTAACATTGGATATATCACTTTTGTTTTAACCACAGGACATCCAATAGAGCCGCTGATATATCGCCTTGAATGTTTCTTTGGGCAGGAATTTCTTTACCTATCAGTTTCCCTAGCAACCTAAATCATATGGTTGAGGATTGATGCTGGACAGCCACAAAGGACTACATTAAAGACTAGTGGTGTGGTATTAAGGGATGAGTTCAAGAAGGCTTCAGCTATAGATAGAAGGATTTTAAAGAAGGCTGATAAGTAGGTTCATTACTAGGATTGAGGGACTGTAGATTAGGTTTATAAGAGCTGAATGGAAGGTAAGGTAGGATTTGGTAAGAGAAACTAGAATTTAGTATGGCTGGAAAGGAATTATAGTTTAAGAGATGAAAATAGAGATTTGGTATTATAGCGTTTCTTGAACAAGCTGAATAGAAGGTAAGGTAGGATTTAGTAAGAGAAGCTAGAATTTAGTATGGCCACAGATATAAATAATCAGTTAATCTGTTATAATATTGATGTTTCTCTCAACTTATAGCCACAGATATAGGTTGGTAGTTCGCATTTGCAAGAACCACAATTCACAAGTCAGTTAATCTCAGCTCAGAATACAAAGTTACAAAGCAAAAGAAGAGTCTTGATAAAGGAAAATTACACATTGCTTCCACTTTCTAATGATATAATAGATATGGGAGCACATACAGGAAACATCTATTACCTAAGAATACACATATGAAGATCAGTGACAAAAAACAATGGCCACCCAGAGGCTACTGTTCTATGTCCCTAACAAATAACAACTTTTCCTATTCTTTTTTTCTTCTTTGCATTATTCTGTTGTGACACTTGAAGCCAGTACCAACACCTCTTCAGATCTAACTAAGTGAAATTACGTGGCTAAACTTGATAGAACTCCAGGCTCCCTGAAATTTCTTCATTGCCTTTTCAGCTCTTTTCTATTTCAATCTATACTTCAATAAGTTAATGCAACATGTATGTTCTCCTAATGATCCTCGGTAGATTTCAAAGATGATTCAGGCTCTACCTTGCCAACTCAACCTGCTGAAATACCACCATCTCTTAATAATTTTTAACTTCTGTTTTCATTCTCCTACATTTCAAAAGGCTCTTGTTGCCAATGCAAAGGCATCATAGGTAAAAAAGAAGAAAGAAAGAAAGAAAAAGAAGCAACACCAGCAATGTCCAGGTCAACAAAGCCTAATATGGAATCACATATTCTCATACAATTTCTTTTCCTCACAATTCCATTTTCCTCCCCTTTCAACCCTGTACTTAAATTTAAGACTTTTTATGATGTTGGATATAAGCTCTGATACCAAAATTGATGCAGCACAAAAGAGAAGATACCAAAAACTTGATGGCAAGATATTCCCACAAGCCTCAAGTAATGGTTAGATTAAATTGTAGAAGCAAATAAATCAAGGATTGTAATGTTAAAACACAAGTAACCACGCAAGTTTAGAATTCAGTAAATAGAATCAAAGAAAAGACGTTAGGATGAATTAGAAGTAAAAAGGAGAAAAGAAGCAGAAAGAACCCAATAAGGCATTTTTGTAATTTTGAACCAAAAAATCTGAAATTACCAAAATGCCCCTCTAAAGCATAAAAAAGTTATGAAAGTTTACAAATCAGTAGTGCATCAGGAAAGGGGTCTAAGGTTAAAATTTCATAGAATTTGGACGAGTTTTGATTTGTCAAATCATTAAATTTCAGAAAAACTTCAAAGATGTTTTAATGGAGTTCATGGAATCTATAGGGAATCTTTGAAATTAAGATAGAGGGAAGAGGGGAATCAAAGAGGAAAGTGAGGACTTTTGTAGGGGATCAAGTGATGATCAAACCCTTAAAAGGAATTGGAGAAATAAGGATTCTTGAGAGGTGTGATTTCAGCTATTAATGTGCCCAGAAAATTCAGAAAAGCATACCTCAATAATGTAATTTAACAACTTCTATAAAATCCAACAGTTTTCTCTTCAATAATGGAAGGTATTTTAGCAGCAACTGAAGAGAGAAATATAGAAGATAGTAGAGGAAAAAGATGGAAGAAGTTGCGAGGGTAAGGTAGATATTTACGGTTACACCTAGGCTACTACAACCCACGATGGAAAGAGAAGGAAGCCTGGAGTGGCATCATCCTTGTAGGTGAGAGAGGATCTGCCCACAACCGTCTTGGCAAACCACCCAATAACACACTTCGTTTAATCAATCTTCACTGTAAAATTATGGAGGAGGGGTGCCTTTAAATAAGCTTACAACCATACAAAAATTATAAACTTCTTAATTTAGAAATTACCTAAAACACCAAACTTGTTCCCTAGGAAATAGTAAAATCAAAACTTGCTAAAAACATTTAAGAAACTTCTAATAAGGACTTTTTAATTTCAAAAGACTTCTAAAATAACACTTTCCTAAACTTTAAACTATAAAACTTAAGACTTTCCAAAAACACAACCTTCTAAAAATATTATTCTCATCACTCATTGATACCCCTTTCGAAATTTGGTCATAACTTTCTCAAATCACCTCAAATTTGTGCAATCTAGGTCTCATTATAAAGGTAACTTAATAACCCCTTTATAATGAGACCTAGAT
>JAOXJP010169858.1:0-12702 GCA_025762735.1 Platanus orientalis
AGTGAAATGATACTTCCCCTCTGTCTTGTCTCACGACGTCGCACAAAGAGGGTCGGCGCAGGTGATATTCCCCCGTTTAATTGTGTACAGCTTAAGTTGGACCCCAAAATTTCTTAGAAGCACACCCCTTGAAAGGAGAATGATTGTCTGTTTTGAGACAGACCTCTAAATGTGGGGGTGCTATTGATTGACAGATGATGTGTTTTTGAATTTGATGTCTTTTATTGACTACCTACTTTTTCATCTGAACACTTTTTTGGACCCTTTTATCCTCCCACCCCCCCAAACAAAAAAAAAAAAAAAAACACATGCCTCTTTATAATTCACAATATACACTACAGAGGCATTTTTATCACAAAACATTTGCTTTGCCCTTGCAATTCAGGATCCAATGGTGAGCATTAGTGATGGGGTTAAGTGTAATGACCTGTACCCGATACATCTTCAACCTGGTAACCCTGCAGGCTCACTTGCATTGGATATTGTCCGCTTTGGGCATGGAGCCAACCTCATTAACGGTTTTTAAAACGCGGTTACTCTACAACTCTACATATTAGATCAGAAATCCTCGGGGCAATGTGGGACTTAAACTTAGGAATCTACATTAAGTGAGTCACCTGGAAAATTATCTAGGTGACCTAAGAATCTCCTCTATAGCAACTTGGTTGGCAGTTCAAAAGGGCTCGCCTTTTTTCTCATATGGTTAATCTAAGCTTAATAGCACTTCAGCACTAAACAAAAAGAAGCAGTTACTATCAGCATTATTATTTTTTAATGCTTGCAATTTGAGGGAAAATTTTCAATACCTGACAAGATCACGGGGAACCTAACAGGCGAGTCATAGAGATGGTCTTTTATATGATGGATGGTCCAGATTTGCTCTATATCCTTCTACATGGTTCGAATAGGAGTAATAGCCTCGCTAAGACCTTTTTGCATGGAGTCCGGCCGGATCCTCTATTGTAAGTTAAAATACATTATCAAAACTTGACACATGTGCAAAAAACTTTAAAACTCTAATAAAATTTGGATGAAAGTTTTAAAATTTTTTTATATGTTTTACATCATAAAATGGTTAAGATTAAGCCACATGACAACATCATATGTAAAAATGAGTGAAACCATGAAGTAACCTATAGTAAAATCTAATTGGTGAAAGTTAGAAAGATCAGTTACAAGTGGCATCATACTAGTGATGAAAGTTTGAATTTTTTTTAAGAAAAAAAAAAAATACCAATTATAGTTGATGGCAAAATTTCATTGGAAGAAGTTCACAACAATCGTTACGAAGATAGAGGGCTAAATATGGCTGGTGGAAATTTGAATTCAAGAGAAACATCAATTACATGAATAGTTGACAAGATTTCTTTGTAGGAAATTAGAAATTAAGTTACCTTCAGTTCTAGACATGTGGCAGAAAATGATAAAGGCACTTGGAAGAATGAATAACTGATTCTAAAATCTATAAATAGAAGATTTCATGCAACAATTAAGACAATTCTTAAAGACTAATCATTCAAATCAATCAATTGGCAATGTTAATTCGTGTTTAGATTTATCATTTTAAAGTATTTGCATGTTATATGTATATTCGAGTTTAGATGTAATATTATATTAGTACACAATGTGGGAATTACAAAGAAAAATATTAATGTTTAGAAATAGATTACGCTACTAACCCTTTTTAGGATTTGCATTGTCATATTGTTGAGCATCCTTATGTCCCTTGAGATTCAAATCCTATTGCTTAATCATCTTTTTCTAAATTTGATATCATTTTTATATTGATATATTAGAGGCATAAATAAATAAAATAAATAAACAATTAGAAAGCCTCGGCTATTCTATGAAGTTGGGCTCAAGTTGAGCGTAACATATAATTCTTTTATTTTTTATACATTGAAGAGCAAGATAGGATAGGTGTCAAAACATACAAGAGATATTGGAGGACTTTCTTCCAGCATCTACCAGAGGCGATACCATTTCAATTAAAAGTACCACCCAAAATGTCTTAAGTCATTTTATTAAACTTGCCCAGTTGAGGGTATCACATATAATCGGCCTGGCCAATTAAATCAATAAAATCAAGAATCGTTGCAAAAGGGTTTGGCAGGTTTGGTTTGGGTCATGGTTTTGAGAACCGGACTGGTCATTGAACTGTTAAGGTAGATGGCTCAGGTTCAACTGGGTTCAACCATCGGTTTATATGGTCTAACCATGGTTCTCTTCAAATATAACTAAAATGTAATAAGACATAAAAAATAAAACAATTCATAATGAGTTAGAAGGCTTATGAAATTTTGTAAACATACCAAAAAATGTAATAAAATACCAAAAAATAAAACAATTCATGAAAAGTGGGATTGGAATTTGGAAAGTCACATTTTAATTTTTTTCTTCTTCTTAATTTGCTAAAAAATAAAAACCAGTTGGTTTTATTAGAACTGAATTCATAAAAAACCAATCTTTTTTTTTACCAGTTTTAATCGATTTTACCAGTTATATACGGTTTTTGGCAGATTATGGTTTTAAGTTTTTATAGAACGATTTAAAATACTCATTCCAATCAAACCAGGTCCAACCATCTGGCCTGGTTTTCAAAACTATGGTTTGGTTTGACAAAAACTCGTACCATACCTAGCCCTTGTCATCCCTAATTAATAAATCATCTCCCGCCTAATAGGAGAGATGTCACACTACTACATACTTTTGCATGTGACAATGTAACATGATGTTTTATAATGGTATTTTGGTAAATCTACAACATATTAATCTATTATGCATTTAGTATGACACCCGCCTTTAACCCTTGTGTATATGCAGAGGCACCTTTTGGGACACCATGCTGTGTATTGGCTGGTACCAATGTGATATATCCCAAACAGACCGGATATGGACAGTATATAAGCATAACTACGTTCAAATCCTTTTGAAGACATCAAATATATCAAATTAGATTCAAATATCCGGTTATATGATGAGCGTAGCAAAAAATTACTTACTTTATCGGATATTCACTTAATAAATTTCTAGATATCCAAAATCCATTAAATGAAATCCCACAAAAACCTATAACCAAATAAGATCATATCGTGAAAGGGAAAGCTTCTATAATATATGTATACAATATACATATACATTTAAATGGATATAGATATTTTTTAGATCCAATATTTGTAGATCTATATTCGCTTAAAACTACCCAAATACAAAATGGATACTAATGTTTATTCAGATCATTTGCCGGCCTACTCCCTAGTGAAATTGGAAATGATTATCACCCCCCACCCAAAGGATTTTCTGCATAGGGCAATGTGTGTTCACTTCATCTGCTGATAAATCTGGATCTACATAAGCTTATGCAACAACGTAGTTGTATAGGCCGTCATAGCCCGTAGACACTTTGCAATTCTGGTCCTCTTTCTGACAAACCCTAATTCAATGCACACTAGATCATACATCCCTCACCAACTCCAAATATCCATCATCTCTCCTCACAATGCCACAGCTATTATGAAACTTTCTCTTTCTCTCTCTTTCACATAGAGCAAAGAATTTCTCTCCCCAAAATGTTCAAGGATAATAGTGTATGGTGATAAAAATAAATAAATAGTGTATGGTGATTAAAGCCTTTGCGTGGGGTATTAGTGACAACGAATAAGAGAGGGAATTTGAGACAGCCTGGATTGGGGTTTTAGGGGGACATACGATACAAGTTATTCAGAAAGAGAGATATTTCAAAGCTTCTCACTTTTGACTTCTTTTTTTTTAATGGAATTAGATGGGCTTGGATTATGTACGAATGAAGTTTGTACCAATGCATTCGAACAGCACCAAGGGACTGATGCGTCGGTGCCAAAAAGTTACTTAAATTTTTTGTGGGGCGCTTAACACATTTTAGCATTGATGTGTCCACCTCGTGGCACCATTCTGGTGCATTAGTACAAATGAAATTTGTACCTAATCTTTTTCGAATTAGATGGGTAAAGGTTTTTCGCCGGAAAATGTTCTGTGATGACAAAGTGTCTGTAGTGTTTACAGTGACTTATAAGTTGACATATATTGTGTTTGGGGTTTAAAAAAGTGTTCACAGGTGTGAAAGAAAAAAGACACCAAATTCAAAAATATATCATGTGTCAATCAATGGCATTTCTACATATGCCTGTGTCAATACAGTATCTTTATTATTTCTCCTCTTTTCTCTTTTACTCTCTGAGCTAATTTGTACTGTGTACTATATATAAGACCGTACAGAAAATGTGGAGAGGATGGTTTCTCAACCACCACACAAGGAAGAGTGGGAGGGACAGTGATCAGGAAGCGTTTTTCCTACTTTCATTACTAACATTGTCTCATTCGGAGGATGTATATGCCTTTGGAATCCGTGAAATATCCCGAAATAACAATGTAAGAGGTAAAAATAAAAATAAAAAAGATGGCTTTTTATGGACATACATGGATTTTTTTCCACGAATACGTCAAAAGGTAGCCTTAAATATATAATCCATGAGATAGGGAGGAAGCCAAGGGGGGTCAGGGTCTGTTTGGAACTCCTTTGTCGGGCTCTTTGTTCCCACTCTTTGAACTCCTCAACCGTCTGAGATTCTAGAACCCCAAAAAAAAAGGGTTGTCGCTGTTGCCTGTTGGGTTATTGGGGAAAGCTTTTGATGGTTCTTTGAATGTGAGGAATCAGTGACGTTTAAGGCACAACATGGCTTCCTTTGTCAAAGAGGGTGGCCCTATCTCTTTAACACATTATCATTATATATTGAAAATAGAGTAAATAATTCCCATCTATCTTAGCCACATCTTCTGCGTCTAATATATATGTTGCTTTCACAATAAATTAGTAATTTCTAACAACCCATCAATTTTGCCACACATGTTTTATATAATAATATTATAGATGTGGATAATAGGTGTTTAAATGTCATGTTTCCGACAACAATTTTGTTAGATTGAGATGGGAATGAGCCTATATTTATAGTTCTTGTTTTTCTTCTTCTTATTGGGTTCTAAATGTTTTCATTGGATGAGACTTTTTCATTTACCATTTGAGAAAACATTGGAAGAATATGAATTTATTGTCTTTATAATTGAAAACTTTTAGAGACAAAAAAAACTTTCTATTTAAAAAAGAAAAAGAAAAAATAAATTTGATTCAATGAAGAGCTCCTTTGGCCTTGTCTGGTTTCCTTGAATTGAATAGAAAGCAAAAATAAAATAAAATTAAAAAGAGAATAAAAAACCTGTAATTTTCTGTTCTTTTTCTATGGCCATTTGGTTGCCTAGATAAAGAGAAAAATTAAAAACTTGTATCACATCTTTTACATGAAAATGATAGTTTTCAGGCAAGAGTTGTGTGAAAATAAAATGATAGCGGATAATAAAATAAATAGGTGTATGAGAAAACTTTGAAAATCAAGGATTTCTCGTTCTTGACAACCAAATGGCTTGAAAATGATATTCTCAATAAAATTTTGCAAAGAACCATAAAAAAAAACAGTTTTTCATAGCAACCAGACAAGGCCTTAGTGAATACTTCATATCATAATCTACTTAACACCCATGCCTCATCTTGTGTTGGTACGAGTATGCTCTAAAATTAAGAATATATTATTTGGTAAAGAGAACTTTCCTATGTACCATGTATGGGGTAGGGTAAAAGTGTTGTGAGGGAAGATCCTGGACTGATGATTTTCCCTCTCTCAGACCAGTCCCAATAGTTAAAAAGCACCACCTCACATGAGGGACCTACATTGAATTGTGACTGAATGAAAAACAAACAATTGCGTGCCTTAGTTGGGAATCTTTTTTAGCATTACATTACATTCATGGGATGTTATTTATTTATTTATTTATTGTATTAACACTATTATGGTAAATCTAGTGAAATTTAAAATGTCGGTCAAAGAATCCATCCATTACAAATCTTAGGGCATTATATTATAGCCTGTTTGGCAGCCACCTGTAATGTAATCATTTCATTTGAGTTTCTCAAGGCATTTGTCGCCATGAGTTAATGATTCCTAATGAACTTATTCAAATTTATACTGATTTGTTAACTACAATTAGAAATTAAGTCATATTAGGTTTTTCTATAAAATGAAACGACTTTTGTTATCAAGCACAAATGGCTGCCAATCTTAATGAATTCATCACAAACCATCCCGTTGTGGGTGAAAAAGCCTTGTGAAACTCAAATGAAATGATTCCATTACAAGTGGCTGCCAAACGCAGTGTAAAGGTTTCCAATATAGGGAGAGCCCCCGGCTTTTCAGACTTATCCCTTCTCTTTTGACTTTCAAACACCATTACAATAGGTTTCGATTGAATGAAGGACCTTCATGTGAAGAGGCACTTTTGAACATTGGATTGGAGCTCATTTAACACTATTACCCACATAGCATCGCCTTGAGATATTTCTAGCACAAATTTAACGGTAGAAAAGAACATCTCACTTAAGGGTCTTCTGCCAACCCCCCAATACTTGGGTGATTGAGGCATTTGTCTTCCATAGAAAAGACCTAGGGTCAAAACCCCGAACAAAAAGAGGATGAACAATATGCAGTGGAGTCACCCGCTCAGATTGGGTTGGAGTTTTTATCACCTGTGACGGGAATAAATGAGACAAATTTTTACAGCATGAAAGAGGGAGGGTGGGCCCATGCACTTTTTGGTGGGGCCCACAAAAAATGCATGGGGACCACTCTCCTCTCTCACGCTGTAAAAATTTGGCTCTTTTATTCGTATCACTGGTGATACAGCCCTGTTGGGCTGGATGAGATGAGCAGTTGCTTATGTAGGTCCATGTGGTCATACCAAAAGAAACTTAAAGGGCCTTTTGCCTGACTTTCCTTTTACAAAAAATATCATTAACTTCAAACAAATCTAAAGTAAGCCATTAGATTTAGTTACCTTAATACAATATTCTTCCATAGTTGGATATGATACAATGGTGCTTTGGATCATAGTATAATTTTTTTTTATGTGGTATTCTCTTATATAGGTCAAGAATTTATGGGTTTAATTCGATCTAGCAGCATTCTACAGCAGTCAGCAAACCCAAACAAAGACGAGGGTCACTCCTCACCTTCCACGACTTGAGAAGATCTTGCTATTGATACATGCTGATGGGCTAATGTCTTGTATTGAACCCGAGATATAACCTGGGATGATGATCTGAAAAACCTGACTATGACCCGAATCATGCTGATCCATTTTGTATCTATTTTGGGGTCCGGATTCAATATGCACAAATCAGGGTTTTGGGGGTTTATATTTAGGGTTTTCTCGATTTTTGTGTCATCACACTGTTCATTGTAACCTGTGTTCTTCAATCATAATGAAAACTCTTATCTGTTTTTGCCCATAAACGTAAATTTAAAGCCGAACCACGTAAATCGTCTTGCTCTTGTAATGTGATTGCTTTCTATTTTACTTTCTCTCTTCTTGTTTGTTGTATAATCATAAATCTAAGTTTTTGTATAACATATGTTTTTGGCAGAGTTTATATACATATGCCCTTACCACAAAAAATGAATAAAATAAATAAGTAAATAAAATAAATATTTCCTTATTCAACTCTTTCCTAATATGATTAAGATGATTGAAAGACAGCAAGAGAAAGCTTATTATAAAATGCACGATAGAGAGGAAGTTGGGTGTCGGAGCAGGAACAAAGAGAAAGTTGAAAAAGGCATTTCACCGGCCAGAAGACCAAAGCGTGTTAAATCAGCCGCACATGAATAAAAAAAAGAGAAAAAAGCATCCCCCGCTCCCGAGGGAGCACCCTTAAGACCAAGCAACCATTCCCCCTTCGTCACTATCTCTCTCGAATCCCAAGAAAAAAAAGGAAAACAGCAAAGAGAGAGGGAGAGACGGAGAGACGGGGGAGAGAGGGAGAGATAGAGTCAGAGAATAGAAGAAGAAAAACAAAGAGAAAACAACTGAGCTGCTGGCTTCTTCATTGTCCACCAATCTTGCAATGGCTCAAGAGGACATGTTCTCCTCTTCCCCCATCTCCTCATCTTCCTCCCCCACCTTTTTCTCTATTTTCCCAAGTGCTCTTGTCCCAATAAAGGGGTCATTTTCGTGTGTTTTCATATGAGGCATACAATGTAGTTCTTTACAATCTCTCATTAGTGTAGAAAAGGCAAACAGGATGGAGCCAGGCAGTATAGCTTTCTTTAGATTCTATACAGAATCCCCCTCTTTTGTTATTTCTATTATTTACAGTCCTTCCCCCTTCCTCCACCCCAACACCCACCTTTTTCCCTTGTGATTTTGAAGAAGAAGCAGCAGGCGGAGAGTCTTCATCGAGGATAGGTCGTGTTGGCCATCATCGTTGGTGGAAATGCCTCGGCGTATGCCGTATTGGATGCATCCAACGTGTACGTATGTATGTATGCGGAAAGGTGTATCGTTGTATGGTTATGATGATGATGATGTATGTTCCGTAGTTCCTCCGCAAATTTATATAAATTTTGCTGGTTATATAAATGTGTTTAGTTGTCTATGTGGGCTTCGCCCATCCTGTCTCTGTTTGGTTTTTTTTTCTCTTTTTCTATGATTGTTTACATTTTTGTGGAATGTTTAGTTATTGGGTATGTTATTGTCGAATCTCTGGATGTTTATGAAATGGATGGCTAATGTGGGATCTCTGAGTTTTTTTTTTGGTGAGTGAGTCAAGAAGTATATTAAATCAAACAAAGAGATTGCATCCTGTTCTGATTCTTGAGATATCTAAGCCTCTAGCATCATTGTCTAAAGTCTTTTAGCTTTTGTTTTCTATTTACCATCATTCAAGCCATACTAAAGATGGGTTTGGATTTACTGATCATGATGTGATTTTCTTTTTTTGATTATGGTGATTTTGGGGAAGTATTGCATATTATTGGGTTCTTTCTCTGGGAATTGTTTTAGTTTGAGAAGGCAAACAAAGAATTAAATGGCTGATATGAGATCTGAAATTTCTATCTACTTGATTCTGAGAAAGTATTGCTTGTTATGTATTTAATATATTTATTGGTTGGGGTGGGGTAGTGGTAACTGTTTTAGATTGAGAAGGGAAATAGATCAACTAAACGGTTGGTTTGATATTTGTGATTTCCATCTATTTGGATGGTTTAATGGTCTTAGTTTCTATATGGTTGTCATGAGATTTACATGTAGAGCATCTCTTGCATCTCATTTTATTTTATGGATTCAATTTGGTATTATGAGGCCA
This sequence comes from Platanus orientalis, assembly GCA_025762735.1. Taxonomy (NCBI): domain Eukaryota; kingdom Viridiplantae; phylum Streptophyta; class Magnoliopsida; order Proteales; family Platanaceae; genus Platanus; species Platanus orientalis. The sequence continues at coordinate 9,230 of JAOXJP010169858.1, forward strand.
GGAGTAGAAATTTGTGGATAAGTCTCTCTCATTAATGGAGAAATGAGTGCTAGCTATTTCAAACCACAAGCTTTGGGATGGGACTATTGTTGCCTGTGTTCTCATCTTCATCAGGAGTTTTTTTTGTTCTTTTTCCCAATTTTTTCTTCTAATAGGACATTGAATTTAACCAAAAGAAGAAAGTAGAATAATATGGGAGTAGTTGAATCAGATAGGTATCTGGTTTTGAGTCTTGTTTTCATAATTGGCTCTTATCAATCACCTACTTTTTTTCCCTGACACTGTGTATGTGTGTGTGTTCTATGCCTTGTACACCGCATCATTGGTGTGCATTTGGAGTTGGTTGTTTTCATCTTGTGAGGAAGAGATCCGCTTCTCATTTGGTCGTGTTTTAGAAAGAAACAGAATCTTCAAACTGGTTCAAACATCATCTTTCTCAGTTTGAGACATGATATCCAGAACACAAATGGTCTGGAAAATTTTGTGACTTTCCAAAGGCTTGACTAGTTCTTTTAAGACTTGAGTCCATCTTGCCAAGGCTAGTCTAAACCAATCCTTTTATGCTACAGGCCACAATATCGTCGCTAAAAATCATTGCCATGTCGGTGCAATTGATCTTTAAGGGTGAAACAGCCTTGTCTTTGTCTAGACCGTTGAGAACCAAGTCAAGCTAAAATGGAATGCTTGGAAATTGGAGCAACATAACACAGTGCCTTTTGATGTTTTTTTTTTCGAACTTGCATTGGTGCTTGAAGTTTGGCTTTGTGATTCACATTGAGAATTTGAAACCTTCCCCTTTCTACAATAGATGGTCCTATGTTCGTATCAACCAATACACTAAGTGCTATAACTGGAGTACCACTGGTGCAGTGATGCCATGAGGTCATGTGGTCATGACTGTTTTTTTCTTTTTTTTGAAAGATAAGATAATTTATTGAACAGAACAAGAGAGAAACTACAAAGGAGGCTGAGCTAAGCATGAGAAATGCTCCCAAACTGCCAACGAGAGCCAGCACACAAAACAAGAAAAATACCCCCACACAGCCCTTTACAAAACTGACTCCCAAACGAATATCCACACCCTAAATGGGATCCCAAGGCTTCTGTCTGAGAGGGACAACCTCATATAGCTTTGACAGAATTGCCTCAACCAGCTTCAGGAAAGACGCTGATTTATCATCAATACTCTGCCTGTTGCGCTCCTCCCAAACGCACCAACATATGGTGAACAGGATAAGCCTCCAAACCTCCTTGCCCCTGCTGCTCATATTTGAAAAAGATTGACAAGACCAGCATTCCAGCAAAGATTTCATTGACCCGGGCACCACCCACTTCACATTAAACCTGGAAAGCATGTACACCCACAGAGAAGCTGCCATCGGGCGGTGAATGAATAGGTGGTTGGAAGACTCCACCGCAGCACAACACATGGAACACCTGTTCGGGGAAGGCATACCTCTAGAAATGAGATTGTCTAAGGTAGGAGCTCTATCCCACCACAACAACGAGAGAAAGAATGAAACCTTCATCTGAACACGGTGGTTTTAGATGTTCCAAGCCAGAAATGAAGCGACAACTTGCCGAAAATGGGCATCATACAAAGATCTGGCCGAGAAGCCGTTGACTTCATCCAACAACACTTCCTTTGACTTCGTCCACCAACCGTCATGTGGTCATGATAGTTGCAATCTTATAGTTGGAGGAAATGTACTAAAGCTCAGTTTTTCCCTCACTAGAAATATTCAACTGAACAGATTTGCTTAATTTCACGTCATTTATGCTGCATTTGTTTAATTTCACGTAATTTATGCTACTGTGCAGCAGATGCACAATGGATAGAAAAGAATACTTCTATTCTGATCATTCAGATTAGTGCTACTGTTGGTTTTGGGTATCTTTCAAAAGATTGTTTGAATTACGACCCATCTGCAGGGTACTTAGCCTTTTGGCCTTTGATCATGCTTCCGCTTCTTTTTTCTTTTCGCTGTTCTGTCAGATTGGTATCCTATATTTGCCTTAAGCTTCTTGTGCATATCAGATAAGGAAACAAATTGACAGTGGTTTAAGACAGCAATCCCCTTTCCATAAGTATACCTTATTATTCCACTTGCATATTCTGTGTGTGTTGGTGGGGTTGGAGCATGTGTGTGTGTGTATGTGTAGCTTTTAGATCTGGTAATATGTAGCAGTTTGTGAAGTATCGGACTGGACTAGATAGTCACACCATCAGAACAACCATCTGGTTGGGTCCTGACTCCTGAGCCTTGGCCGCTTCACACACAGAAATGGTAGACCAGTCAAATAACCGTTCAGTTCTGATGGCTTGGATGTTGAGTCATACCTCAAGTTTTTTTTTTTTAATTTAATTATTTATTTAGCATCAGGTTCTGAACATTAGACCAGGTGGTCAGACCATGGAACCTTTGATTGATGAGCTATTCACATCCAGTTTGTTTTTAAAAACATTGATATACAGGATGCTGCATGTCTGTCATGACCATCGCTTCTCTTTGACTATTGGTATTCAATCATTGTGGACTGGCAGTGGTGGTATCAGAGCCACCATATCAGAAAATGAGATCAAACAATCTTAGAACTTTGAACAGTAACTGATCTGCTGCAGATTGCTCAAATGTTTGTGTTCATGTTCTTCAATAGTTTCATGCATGCATTGGTGTATGAACAATTTAATCAACAAGTAGTATTGTTAGAAATTTATTTTGTCCACGGATTTGGTAAATCTATCGATCAATGATCAGTCTGACAACCCAAATTGTCGATTGCTGGATAATTAATCAGAAATACCTCGCCAGGAACCTACACCTATGATGCTGGATGAACTCCCAAAAGTATCAAGTAGGTAGGCTTTGGTTTATGGAAAAGGGGTACAAGTCTTAGATTACAGTTTTTGGGAAGGGTATAGAGCATGAAGGTAAGATGAGGTAAGGAGATAAGGTTAAAGTGCTGATTTCAGTGCTTTGGTACTGCTGTGTAGGCTGTTATATAAAAGCACTTATGGGTACAAAGAAGGGAAGACTGTAGTGGGGTCTGGTGTAAGATATGGAATAAAGGTGGAATAAAAATTAATAGGGAAGAAAATTATCAAAAAACAGAAAAAAAGTTATAGGGAAGAAAGAAAGGCTAACAGGGATTTGAAGAACTTTAAGAACAGAAAATAAATAAAGAAGAATAGGAGAAGAAGACAGAAAGGTTCAAGGAGTCTACCTTGAGATGCTATGGAACCCATCAAAGCAAGAACATTCATATGAGCAATCTTCCCTACTTTTCCTTGCCCCCAATTGAAGAGAATCCATGTATTTATAGGTCACAATTTATCCCCTTATTTTTTCTAAAAACAGAAAGTCCAACCAAAATAAGAAAGAACATCACAATTCCTATGAAAAAGGAAGACCCTAACCAAAAAAATAAAGAGAATTGATGTAGGATACCATTTTGGAAAGGACCCTTCAATA
>JAOXJP010169869.1:0-12701 GCA_025762735.1 Platanus orientalis
AAGTCACACTTGGTCAACTCTTTTCCATATAAGGTTCATATTGGTTAACCCAAATCAAATTATGTCTTACTAGTTCACCTTAGTCAAACTAGGTCTTACCAATCAAATTGGATTGAATCTTGTCAAATCTATTGAACTTAGGTCAAACTAGACCTTATGTAGTTAACCTTAGGTTCACTGGGTCAAATTGGTTCAATCCTAATAAAAGATAATTAACTTAGGTCAAATCCAGTTAAATGGGTTAACCCTAGTCAACCCTTGTTAGATATGAGTTGTATTGAGTTAATTGGTTCTATCTTGATCAATCTGGATTAATCAGGATTAAACCTAGTCCAATTTGTTAATTCCAAACTATTTAACCAATTCTAGTCAACTATGGCCAAACTAGGTCAAATCTAACTTAATCACAGTCAAACATGTCAATACTAGTCCAATTGTTCAACTCTAAGTCAAACTGAATCAATCTTGTTAAATTTAGTCAATTATAGTCAAAGTAGTCAACTCTTGCTCAAATCAATCAACTTAAGTTGAATTGGGTCAAATCTGGTCAAGTAGTCGAGTCTAATCAAGTGTGGGTCAAACCAAATAAAATTGTTTAGCTCCGATAAACCCAAGTCATCTTCGGTTAACTGGATCAACTATTGTTATTTTAGGTGAAACCCTTTTGAAACTTATGTTAATCTAAATCAAACACGTTAAACATAGGTCTAATTTGTTCAATATGAGTAAACTACAATCAAACTAACAACTCATGATCTAATCGGGTCAATGAGGGTCAATCCCTAGTCAAATGGACCAAACCCACGTTTTTCTTTCATTATTATTATTATTATTATTATTGAATTTTTGGACCGTGGTGAGTTAAGTCAACCCAACTAGTTGACTCAGTTCAACCTAGGCTAGCACGGGCAGCCTGGGTGTTGGGTTTGTGTAGGTGGTTGGGCACTAGGCTGGCAAGCAGCCCCACTGTGTATGACACTTGTGTCCACATGCACGTGAGTGCCACGAGCATCCAAGCACCAAAGGTAGCTTTCTATTTTGGTTTCTTTCGTTCTTTCTCCCCAATAGCTGACAAGCGACTTCTTATTTTTGACATTTTTCTCCTAAATGCATCTCACATGACCCCAACTCAAGCCTATTGATATTTTTAACTTAAATTAAATAAAAAACTAACTATTAAAGTATTTAATAATTAATTATAACCTTAATTACAATAATACCCTTTATACTTGCTATTTCTAAACTTGCAAACTTTTTGCACTTGGAAACCTACCAATTTTGTTTCCTTCTCTCACAAGCATATTATAGAAACAATTATGAGATTTTAGAAGTTTCCTACAACCTTCAAATGGCTTCCAAATTGGATTAGAGTGCTTTCTAATTTGGAAAGCCAAATATGAAAATTTCCATATTGTGTGTTAGAGTTTCCTCTTTTAGTTTGGAGCTCCATTGATGGCTGCAAGGGTGCATGACCATGTCTCATGGAGGTGCTATAAACCTTTGATAATGAACTAAAAAATAAGATAAAATTACACAAAAATCATTCTCATCATCCATGATTGATACGAAATGAAGATCGCCTCCTAGTAAGCCCAAAATAACGTCAAACGTCGTTAGATCCTCTTCTTCTCCCTTTTCTTCTTTCTTCTTCCACTTTTCTAATGATTTAAAGAGACTAACTAGTTTAATCTATCCTAAAACAGTACATATGGAAAAATAAACTTAATAAAACTAATCTTCCATTGTAGATTGCTTGAAGAGAGTATATACGATACAAGAGAAAAATGAGAGAGAAAGAAAAGAGAAGGATCATACCATGACTATTCAACTATAAAAATTGAAATGTCTCTAATACTATCCTAGAGGGGGGTGAATAGGATATCAAATTTACTCTACCCTTTCTTGTTGATGTTGGGATTGATTTTAATATTTTTTAAGTGTGTGTGTGCAACAAAGTGCTACTCAAGCATTTAATCAAATATGTAGAAATCTATAGAGAAGTATGAGCACAAGTGATAGAGACAAGCAAACACAAACAATCCATAACACAAGATTTATAGTGGTTTGGCACTAAGGCCTACATCCACTCTTCTAAAGCTCACTATGAGCTTAGGTATATTTCATTTAGATTGTCACATAGGTCAACATACAAAACCTCACTATTTGCTCACAAGCAAGCTACTCAACAACACTCGATGTCTCTTGTGAGTGTGCATTACCTCCAGTGTCTTTGGCGGAGGTTGTCAAGCTTCCGGTGTTTCCGGCGGAAGCAAAACAAAGGAAGGTAAATGAATATGAAAATGAATGCAAAATGAATAGAAAATATTACCACTGAGTTGGTTGATGTTGCTGTTCTTACCACAGGTGGGAGAGCTCCTTATTGAGCTGGTTTGCCTTATATACCCACTTCTTCTTCAAGCTATGGTACTAAAGCTTCTCAAGCTTGGCTAACCACAAAGAGGGTTTCCTCAAGGGACAACCTAGACCACACCTCTCAAGAGATGTTAGCTAAGATAAGCTGAGAGGGAAATAAGAGAGATTTTCTTGATGAACTTTTAAGTTTATAGCTTAAGCAATGGAGGATTAGAGTTTCTCACCCTTGGAGGCTCTTTTTAGCAAAGCAAATAACACTCTCTTGAAGGCTTGAATATTGTTTACCCTAATGGAAAACATTTCCTTTTATAGAGGACGGAAACAATCTCAATCCTTGGATTAAAATCTTTTTAAACGGACAAGAAAGACTATCCATCCATTCAAAAATGGAGAAGGGGGAAAATCTCAAAATAATAGATCAGTGACCGATCATGGGATTTGTGATCGGTCACGGGTCATTTTTTTATAGACCTCCAAAACTAGTCGAGGGGTGTCGAGTGGTGTGGGCCCCCAATTTAAGTCACAACCATGACGTGATCGGTCATGGGCTTTATGATCTATCATAATGCTGTTAGGACCCAGGTTGTGATCGATCACAGAGAAGAGGCCTAGTTCTCGGGTGGTCAAAAACCTTGAGTGTGATAGATCATGGACTTTGTGATTGGTCATGAGTCCTGTGTTTCAGAATTGCGATCGATCATGGACTTTGTGATCGGTCACACATAGTGAATTCTCTGTGTACACTACTATGCACATCTTGGGAAGGTCCATATCCACTTAGGACTAAGTTGGGGCATTCAACCTTGTGTGTGGATATGCCTAGGGTCATACTACATGATTCCTATGAAGCTACATGCATGCCTTTACCTTCTTGAGGGTTGTAGTCCGGCTTGAGTCTTGGTGTTCAAGGCTTGACTTGTTGAAGCTTCTTCCACACCTTTGCCAATGGATTTGACAAATGATGCCCTTGCATCAACAATCTCCCCCTTTGTCAATTCCATGGAAAAAACCATATTCTTGGCCATTGCCATTTGCCCATTCTCAAATTACATCATTAGGCACAAATGTCTTAACCCCACATACAACATAAGGGCATATTGCCCAAACCCCCGAAATACATGCCAATCACCTCCAATACAAGATACATAAAAAGTAAAAATTACATTTAGCACTTTACTTACTCATCAACACTTGTACACACAAATACATATACCTTCTTCAAGCCATATGTGAAGTATATAATATAGAAACAAGTAATAGTGTGCATGTGAGCAACATGCCAGTGTAATATGAATATGTTCATTTTAGTTTTAGTATTGGCAAAATTGTAATTCCCCCAAAGTTGTATGCTCCCCCATAATGCATACAAATTTCTTGAGTGTTTACCTTTGCATAGGTCATAGGTAATACTTATCTCTATACTTTCTCCCCCATCAGTATAGAACCCCACATGTTTATACTCCCTCCATGAGTATAAAAACTATATGAGTATAAAAATTGTGCTCCCCCATACTCTTATGATAACACTTCCCTCCTCACATGGCATGGCCAATATCTCCAAACGCCAAATTTCTGCCCCTTTTTTCCATGTAATTGGCAAAGTCTAGCAAAAATCCAAAGACAAACATATATAAATGAAGAACAATGCTAGACAGAAATAGAAGGCATTTCATTTATGATAGTCATTTAATTACATCAAAAATTAAAATGAAAGGTCAGATGGCCCATGACTAACAAAAGGTAACAACTATCAATAAGAGTGGAAAAACAACATGATAAGTGTGGCCTAAACAAGCATCACAAGACAAAAAACAGGGGATCTAATCATCTCCCTCCTGATACTCCGATCCCTTAGGCTTAACTCTCTCGACATAGCCTTCCTCGCCATCAGCTCGATGACCCTCCCTATGATCTCCCATAGACTCCTCATCAGTCGCATCCTTGAACTCCGTCGATGGGTAATTGGATGTGCTATCACTGGCAGATTTAAGGACCAACGGGTCCTTTGGAGTCGAGACTCTGGCCGCCACTAACTTCAGGTTGTCGTTGTGCCTCTTTTAATTGCGCACAACCCTTGAAAGCTTCTTGAGGATAGTGTATAGGAGGGACATCATAGTGGCCTTTGTGGAAGCCAATGCAGCCTTGGCCGAGTTTAGTTTGACCCCCTTCTTCTTTAGGTCAGTGACTTTCTTGACTAGGTGCATCCTTGACAAACTCCCCATAGTGAAGGGAGGATTGGAGTGCTTTATGGGAGCAAACACTCAAAAAGGCACTTTTTGTGCTGCTAGGATCTTGGTGATGAGAATCGGGAATTGAGTGCTTCCTGTGGAGTGCTTGGCCCTAGTAGTCTTCAACATCACATAACATATGATTGTGGGGGGATCAATCTTAGGCCCCTCAACGATGTTGTAGATGAGGTAGGCCATCTAGAGGGTGAGGGTGAGATCATTCTGATGGGTCATCATGATGAAGTTGTAGGAGAACAAACGCTCGAAGAACTTGACTAAGGGCTTGTAGAACCGATGAGGGAGCGTTGTGCCCCAACTGACGTGTTGGATGTAAAGATGGTCAGTCATTATGCTCTTCTCTGCTAGGGAGAGCTTACCAGGGAATGGAATCCCTTCGGGTTCTCATGGAATCCAAAGAAGCTTGGTGATATTGTCAGGATTCACAAAGATAGGGCAACCATAGATTGTGGAGTAAAGGGAGTTGTCCTAGTTTTTCTCTCTAAAGACATTGGAGTAGAAGATTCGGACCTCCTCATCCTAGATGGGTCCTTAGAGATCGAAGAATGGGAGCTACCCATGAGCATGCATCTACTCGTGTACTTCCATGGTGAGAAGCACCTCCACATCCATGTTTCTCTCCACAATGAATTAGCGCTTTGAGAAGATGGTCTCTAATGACTCCAATGCCTTGCTATCATGAAATGGGAAGAGACCATCTTCTTTGTGCCCTTTGGATCTCTTCCTTCCTTGTGAATCCTCCCCTATAGGCCTTTTACATCTGTCTGCTACAGGAGGGGGTGGAGTTGCCTGAGACGCAGTTCCTTTGGAGGATTTCGATGCTCTGGTAGAAAATTTCTTCTAAACCATGGTGTATTAGTGAGAAGAATGAGGGTAAACCATAAATTTATAGAGGAGGAGAGGGAGATCAAACGTCTGAGAGAGAGAGAGACATGAGGAATGAAGGCACTAAGACGTAGAAAGCTCTGTCGACTAAGGGAGCTCAAACACTTTGTCTCCGGTGAATGTACCAGAGAAAAACACAAATTGAGGGCTTTTAAATGGGTTTTGAAATTGCTTACAAATTTTTTGACAAAAATGCCCTTGTGATCGATCATGGGGTTTGTGACCGATCATGTCTCATGATTGATCACAAACCCTATGACTGATCATATATGCTGCATCTCCCTTTTTGCAGCTTATATATGCTAAGAGTGGGTGCCACTCTTGGTCCTTGTGCTTAGCCACCTCTAGTGGACTCTAAGCACTTGAGTATGAGTCTTAGGGATTCATCTCATAGTAGACAACCCTATAGCACTCCTTAGATATTCAAACCTCCTTGAATCAATGGGTTTTGTCAAAATATCTACCAACTGGTCTTCTATTTTTACATGATCTAAGGACACCACTTTCTCCTCCACCAATTCCCTAACGGAGTGATGCCTAATGTCTATGTGTTTGGTCCTTGAGTGCTGAACCAGGTTCTTAGAAATGTCAATTGCACTCTTTTTGTCAACGAACAAGCTTATTGTTCCTTGTGACAACTCATAATCTCTAAGCATTTGCTTCATCTAGAGAAGTTGAGTGCATCCACTACCAGCTGTAATATACTCTGCTTTGGCTGTTGATAGAGAGATGGAGTTTTGTTTCTTGCTATGCCTAGAAACAAGACTGTTGCCAACATAAAAGCAACCTCCACTCATGCTCTTGCTATCCTCTACATTCCTTGCCCAATCCACATTTGAGTATCCCGTAATCTTATATGTGTTGTCAAATGGATACCACAACCCAAACTCTGTAGTCCTATGGACATACTGGACAATCCTTTTAGCTACCTTTAGATGTGACTCTTTGGTGCATCTTGATATCTAGCATAAGCACCTACACTGAATGCAATGTTTGGTCTACTCATAGTCAAGTAGAGCAAGCTCCCAATGATGCTCTTGTAGTAGGTGGAATCAACCTCAGTTCCCTTAAGGTCTTTAATGATCTTGTCACTTATGCTAATGGGTGTACTAGCCGGTTTAGATTATTACAATCGAAACTTGGAGACTAAGTCTTTTACAAATTTGGTTTGGCTTAAGAAAATTCCATCATTGGTTTGCTTCATTTGAAGACCTAGGAAGAACCTCAGTTATCCTTCCATACTCATCTCAAATTTTGATTTCATGGTTTGGGTAAAACCATGAGACATCGTTTCACTGGTTAAGCCAAAGATGATGTCATCAACATAGATTTGAGCTATGAGTATATGACCATTTTGTTTCTTTACAAAGATTGTTTTGTCCACACTTCCTTAATCAAAATGGTGTTCAAGAAGAAACTTTGTGAGCCTTTCATATCAAGCTCTAGGGGCTTGTTTGAGACCATACAAAGCCTTCTTGAGTCGGAATACATAATTATTCAAGTGAGGGTCTACAAATCCCTCAGGTTGCTCAACTGATACTTCTTCTTGGAGAACTCCATTTAGGAATGCACTCTTGACATCCATTTGATATAGCTTGAATTTCAAGTAGCATCCTATGGACAAGAAGATCCTAATGGACTTCAACCTCGCAACAGGGGCAAATGTCTCCTCAAAATCAATGCCTTCTATCTGGGCATACCCCTTTGCAACTAGCTTGACCTTGTTTCTAGTCACTGTACCATGTTCATCATGTTTATTCTTGAAGATCCATTTGGTACCAATGGCATTCTTGTCACTAGGCCTTTCTATGAGAAACCATACCTCATTTCTTTGGAATTGATTTAGTTCCTTTTGCATGGTTAGGATCCAATCCGGATCATTTAGAGGCTCTTTAACTTGCTTTGGCTCTATCTTGGAGGTGACGCAAAAATGAGTAAGGATATTTTCTATTTGTCTCATCGTCTTCACTCCAATGTGAGGATCACCAATGATGTCTCCCTGTGATAGTCCTTTGGTGAGCCTTTTGTCCTTAGGTTGAAGTTAGATTTCTTCAACCTCTTCCTTGGAGCTTGATGAAGGAAAGTGCTCTTCTTGATCTCCTTGGGATTTTTTAATCTCCACTAGAGATGAGTTCTCATCTTCTTGGTCAGACAACACTACCAACAATTTTTCTTGCTCATATGTTGCCTCAAAGTCATCTACCGTCACATTGATTGAATCCTTCACTGAACAGGTCCTAATGTTGTATACACGGTTGGCTCTACTGGTTGTGGAGTATCCTAAGAGCATGGCCTCGTCTCTCTTCTTATCAAACTTGCTTAAATGTTCTCTATCCTGAAGAGCATAGCAAGTGCTGCTAAATACTTTAAAGTATTTAACAGTTGACTTTCTACCACTTCACAGCTCAAATTGGGTTTTGGATGTACCCGATCTAAGGTAGACTAAGTTAGAGATGTAGCATGCCGTGTTAATTGACTCAGCCTAAAACCTCTTGGCTATGTTTTTGCTTGACAACATTGTTGTAGCCAAGTTTAAAAGAGTTCTATTCTTTCTTTCAGCTACCCCATTTTGTTGGGGAGTTTTGGGAGCTGAAAACTCATGTTTCACTCTAAACTCTTCACACCAACTTGAGAATTTTTGATTCTCAAATTTTCTTCCATGGTCACTTCAGATTCTCTTTATGGTCGAATCATTCTCAACTTAAATCCACTTGCAAATGTTTAGGAATTCATTAAAGGCTTCAGATTTCTCTCTTAGGAATGCTACCCAAGTATGCCTCGAGAAATCATCAACCACAACCATGAAATACTTCTTCCCTCCTAGACTCTCAGTTCTAGTTGGATCAGCCAAGTCCATGTGAAGAAGTTCTATGGGTCTAGTAGTCCCAATAGATGTAACCTTCTTATGAGAGACTTTAGTTTGCTTTCCCATTTAACATCCCTTGCATATTGGGTGTCAACCTTACTTAGCTTAGGAAGATCCTTGACTATCCCTTTTTTGCTAAGTCTTGTAAGGTCCCTAAAGTTGAGATGTCCTAATCTTTGATGTCAAAGATTGATCTCATTCTTTTGGGTGAATAGACAGGAGTTCCCATGTTGGGAATTTGGATCAATGACGTAGCAATTGTCACTTGTCCTTACTCCTTTAGCTAGGATGTTGTATTCTCCATAATCCTTGATCACACATCCATCTTTTTCAAATTGTACTTTATAGCCTTTGTCGTATATTTGACTAATGCTAATCAAGTTATGCTTAAGGCCTTGCACATAAAGTGCCTCAGTGAGTTGTGGAATGCTGGGGGTTACAATGGTTCCTACCCCAAGGATTTTGTCGGTGTTTCCATCACTAAAGGTGACATATCCACCTTGAGCTTCCTCAAATTTGGTGAACAACTCTCTCTCACCAGACATGTGTCTAGAGCACCCACTATCAAGATACCACCTTGATGAGCTTCTGGCTTTTAGTGTAGTGTGGATGACCAAACACTTGGGATCATCCTTTCTTACCCAACTTCTCTTCACCTTGGAAGGATGAAAGACTTACCGTTTGGCATTTTGTTGGTCTAGGTCCTTCTTCCTTTGAAGATTTCTATTTTCAATGTTTTAAAAATGGTTTCTCTTCTTGACATTCTTCCCAATTGATGTTTTCTTTGTTTGCATTCTTTGGGACTTGATGTCATTTTCCCTTTTTCTATAATCCACCTTAATATGTCCTTCCAAGCCACAATAGTAGCAATAGAATGAGGACCTTCTTGGCACATGATAGTGTGTTGATTTCCTTCTAGATTGTTTATTGAAGAAGGATTGAGGGCCTCTTTTAGGATTTCTGCCTTGACTAGGTTGCCCCCTAGTCTTCCTAAAAGTGGAGGCTTTCACTTAAGCTCCTCCATGAGTGGAAGTCCTATTAACTTGATATTTATTCCATGCCTCCTTGGCATAAGAATAAGGTTTGTTCATTCCTTGAGCTCCTTTTGAGGAAGATACTTAGTTGGCTTGTGGGTTACTCCCAACCACTTGTGCGTAGGACCTAGATTGCGGTTGTATAGAATCCTCCCAATCTCTACCTTGTCTCTTAGGTGCTGTGGACATTGCGGAAAGGGATCCACGACCCACTTCAGGGTTTTGTTTGGAGTCACCACCAACTCGGGGTTTTTTACAGGCGGGGTTGGGCGTCTGCCTCCTTTCCAGGGGAAAGGGAGGATACAGGCTTTTCAGGGCCTGGGCTAGGCACTTGGGCCTAGGGTTGACTCTTTGACTGGTCTGGTTTTTAGGGATCTGGGTAAGCTGTTTGGTTGCAATTGGGGAAGGTGTTAGGCACCCCAATTATCCACTTTTTTAGGGTGGCTCCTCCAACCTGACAATTTCCAAGTGTCGCTGAGCGACAGTGTGTGTTTGTATTTATTTTGTTTTATTGATCTGGACCACCCGTGTGGTGTGATCACTGCAATCGCACCTGAGACATAGTCTTTGGCTGCCTACATACTCGATCTTGTATGGTTCTGTGTTTCTATAGTTTTGTTGAGATTAGACTGCATGTAGTTCTAATGTTTGTAAGTCTCGATAGTTAAATATGTTTGACTGTGAGATTAGTTTAGAGTTGGTTCATTTAGGGTTTGTATATACTTATAAAGTACTCCCCGCTGCTGAAATGTGTTAGTGAAAGTAGGTCAACACTATGTTATACCAATTTGAGTGTTTTATGGACCTAGTTGGGCTAGAGTCAAGTCTTAAAGTCTTTGTGTCATGAACCAGTACGACATGACCCTAAGATAAGGTAAGGAGGCTAGAAAAAATCGGGAATGATTAAAAAGCATTAGTTGAGTCGGGCTACTCAGTTGGATTGCACTAACGTAGCAGCCACGATACCAGCGTTGTCTCCCAGGTAAAATTAAGGTGTCTGGATGTCTATATGTCTTATGCTAGACTTGGTCTATGTATAGGACTAGGCTAGGGTTTTTGGAAGGTTTTTGGTCAGTACGCCTGATCTCTGGGTAGTATGCCTGAACTCCACATACACCTGACCTTTAACTAGACTAAAATTCAAGCGTATTGTGGATAATCCGCACTCAAATGGGCATATCTCCCTCCTCACAACTCGGAATTGAGCGTGGTTGGTCTCTTTAGAAAGCTAAGAGAGAGAAATTTCCAACAAGGTATAATGAGCACAATTTTATGATATACATGAAATAGGTATACGCCTGAATTTAAGTATGCCTGAAATCTAACTTAGTTAGAATTCAGGCGTATGCTGGATAGTCTATTTTTTTGGGATTTTGGGCAATTTCATGGGGTCTTTTGACTATGGGCCTTTGGGGTGAGGTGAGTGATATTCCTAGGAGGGTTCACAAAAATCCCTAGCCCCTAGTGAAGGGGTGGGACCCACTTTTAGAATTTTCTAAAATGAAAAACACTGTACACTGTGCATAGATGTCTCAACAAAGTCTGGGTTGTGGGACCCATATCTCGAAATCCAGAGATCAGGTGGATCCCAAATTTTACAGGGAAGTCAAGGGATGAGTGATGAGTTTCCATATAAAATTTTAGCCCAAGATTTATTTTTTAAGGAGAGTTATAGCTCACACAAGTTAGACAAGTACCACAGTTCCGAATTTGGACAGCATGATATACACTGAATTGTAAAATGTAGCAAAAATAGCTAAAATTGATAAATGAATCTAAAAATAATTAATTACACAGTTAAGATAGTTATCTAAATAGGGGATTAATAATTTCAAACAAAATCCATTTTTAGATGGGGTAAACAAATCAGGCATGGGGGCTGGTCTTGTAAAATAGTGCTTGAGTACACTATTTTAAGGGGTGAAGTGGGGTCCATTCCGAGGATTAAACCCCATTTTTTGAGGTTCAAATTGTGCATGATGATAGGTATAGGGGTTAGTGACATTTGATGTAAGTCACCAACCCCATTAGCATATAGAAATAAAATGGAAAGAGCTACTTTAACATGTATCCTATAGAAAAAACAGAAAAAAGGGGGAGACAAGTTGTCTCCCCCATGTCTCACTCCATTGTTTGGAAGAGGTGGGTTTATTACAACATGGAAATAGTGAATTTATAACTCTAATAGAGGGGGGAGAGAGGGCCTACCTGATAGGATACTTTAACATGTATCCTTCTTCTTCTTTCTTTCTCTTTATCTTTCTTCTTCTTTCCCTTTCTCTTTCTTTCTTTTCCTTTCTCTCTTCTCTTTTTTTTTCTTTGCTTTCTCTTTCTTGCTCCTCTAAAAACGTGGGAAGGGGGGTTTATAGGAGGGGCCATGAAGGAGGTGGAGAGGATGAAAGAGCGTAGAAGGGATGAGGTGTTTGGTGGAGGGAAGGAGGTGGAATTGTGTGGAGGGGAAGGGGGTTAAGTGGTGGGCTTATATAAGGAAGAGAAATGAGTGGCTGAAATGAAGAGGTGGGGATTGTGTGAAGGGGGAGAGAGTTAGGTGGAGCTCATCTAGATGCTTCTAGAAGTGTTTAAGGAGGTGGAGAGGGTGTGTGGCTGAGGGTGAAGGTAGTGGGCCCTTATGCCACGTGTTAGGTAGTGATAGGTTAATGGTAGAGCAAGTGGGGGGTGCATGGCCAAGAATGTTAGTCTTCAAGTGTCTACCCTTCATTTAGAATCTTTCAAATGGGGGGCATAGGGTTTAGAAAAAGAATTAAGGGTATTTTAAGAAATGAGATATTTTTGGATATTTTAGGATATTTTGGGATATTACGATTTTGAATTTTACCCATTTATTATCTAAATTCATTCTCTGGGTTCTAGGGCTCCTGTCCTTTCAAGGTTTATAAGGTTTTTGCATCTCCCGAATATTTCGATCGTAATGCCACTGACAGAATCAGAATCGGGTTCTAGTAAAGGGGTCAAAATTGACCCGAAACATTACCGTATTTGTTTGGCTCATTGGAAGAAATATAGGAATGAAAAATTGATCTTTGAAGTCTTTATATGAAAGATGGTCCTTAGGGTTAATGAGCCATAGGTTCTGATTACACACGAATTCGATGCCCGAGCTAAAAGTTACACTTTGAGCCTTGAATTGTCTTATGATGAATAATACCTAGACTTGTGACTAGATTTTTTTGAGTTTCGATAGAGGATATTTATGATTATGGTTGCTTGGGCTCAGGTCTTACAATGCCCTGGGACCTTACAGGATGAGGATCTGGTTATTGGTGGATGTTTGGGAGA
>JAOXJP010169890.1:0-12701 GCA_025762735.1 Platanus orientalis
TGTTTGTTGAATCTAGTAAATAGTAATGTAGTCAATTTGAAGCTTCCTAGCAATCAAAGCCCACAAAAGATTGCATTGAGTTCCATGGGAAGTTCAGGCGCTTAGTTCAGTCCAAATTTAATTGAGTGAACAGCAGATGAAGATGAACATAGATGATTAAAGTGGTGTTTAAAAACATCTTGATAATGAAATCACTTTATCTTGTCTTTCATTGCATTTGAAATGAGTACATCACAAATTATTATGCTAAGTACATAGTCATTAAGATGGGTTATAAATGAGTTTTTCCAATTTTACCAAGTGCATCAGTAATGAAGTCATTTTAGATTATGCGAATTAATGAACTCATTCCCATTGTTTTTATCATTTAAAAAAAAAAAAATTTGGGATAAGCAAGTGGGTCAGTGGTTAGTAATTAATAGACGAATACGGGTTTAGAACTCAGTTCTGTGATGTATTGATTTTCTTTTGCGATGTTCCAACTGCAGGGTGATGTTTCGAGCCAATTTAGTAAGGTTTCTGCCAAGATGGTAATGGATTATACTAGTGAATTTAGTATATATCAGGTAAAGCTTTTCAAAATTTTTTTAAGTTATTGTGCAAAGATTTTTTGAGTTATTGTGCTTCGATTTTTATGTTAGTACTTTTTTTCCAGATATTCAAGAGCCGAGCAAGCTTATGTAAGTGGGCGGTCAAGGTTGGGCGAAGAAATGGTTTCGTCATTGTCACTAAGAAGTCAAATTTTGGTGCTTCCTCAAATAAACCAAGAATTACCCTTGCATATGAGAGGAATGGCCAGTACAGAGAGCCTAAGAAAGATGTGAATCAAGACAAAAAAACTTGTGGTGTCAGGTATCAAAAAATGTGGATGTCCATTTGGATTGAAGGGTAAAAAGTTATCCACTGATGATGATTAGATTTTGTTAGTAGTGTGTGGTGTGCATAATCATTCAGTTGCGGATCATCTCGAGGGACATTCATGTGCTGAAAAATTGTCGCGAGAAGAGACTTCGTTATTGGTTGACATGTCTAAGTGTATGGTAAAACCAAAGGATATTTTGGCTACACTGAAAGAAAGAGACCCCTTAAATGTTACCACAATGACAGTATATAATGCACAACATAGACATAAAACAACGGAAAAGGGTGGAATGTCTCAAATGCAGCTATTATTGGGACAGTTGGCAATGCATGGATACATTGAGTGCCATAGACAAATCGATGATACTGAGACCGTGACTGATTTCTTTTGGGCACATCTGGTTAGTTTGAAATTGCTATGTGCATTTTCACATGTTTTGATCATGGATTACACCTACAAGACGAATATGTATCATATGTCCCTTTTGGAGATTGTTGGATTAGCATCCACTGACATGACCTTCGTTATAGCCTTTGTATATCTCTAATATGAGAGAGGATATAACTTTACATGGACACTGAGTGTTTTGTGTGATGCGATCGATGATAGTACTCATCCTCAAGTTATTGTAACGGACAAGGAGGTGGCTTTGATGAATGCAATCTCTACAGTGTTTCCTACTGCTACACATTTACTGTGTAGATGGCACATCAGTAGGAATGTTCTTACGAAGTGTAAGATAATGTTTTTGACAAAAGAGAGTTGGGACAAATTCATCATGGGTTGGAATGTATTAGTGTTTTCAGCTACAAAAGAATAATACTTTCAAAATCTCGCATCATTGAATCATAAATTCAGCATGTATCCAGATGCACTCGAATATGTGCGAAGCAATTGGCTAGATGTATATAGAGATATATTTGTGGTTACTTAGACGGATCGATAGATGCATTTTATGACAACTACAACAAATAGGGTTGAGAGTGCACATGCAAAGCTAAAAAGATAACTCAGATTGAATAAAGGGGATTTTGAGTCCTCTTGGACTAGTATACACATGTTGCTTGAGTTAAAACATACAAACATAAAAACATCTTTTAAGAAGAGTAAGATAGTCATCCAACACAACTTCAAGCCTTCCGAATTGAAAGAGTTTTGAGGTAATATTTCTATAAAGGTGATGAAGATAGTTTTGTCTGAGGTGAAGCGGACCAACTTTGTTGGTGTTGATGTTTCTATATGTGGTTGTGTTTATCAATGCACCTACGGGTTGTCATGCGCACATGAGATTGCACAATACATGAGGGAAGGTCGCCCAATTCTCCTTGATTCTATACATTCGCATTATTGTAAACTGGAAATGCTAAGTACCTTAACCTAGTTAAGGCAACATTTGGATTATACTGATGAATTACAAATGTTTATGTAATAGTTCAATGAATACAATCCCACAAGGAAGTAACAGATGCTGAAGAAATTGAGAGAAATAATAGCACTAAACAATTCACATTTGATGGAATCAGAGGTGAAGACAACCGCAAGAGGTCGTCCACACGCAAAGATTGACACATATATGCGACGTGAACCGTCTGAATTTGAAATTTTATCTTCAATGCAGGATAATTATTCTTTGCTTATAACTATAGTACGATTGACATTCTGGTTCAATCCTGGAGACCACACCCTCATAGAAGACCAAAGGAGAAGGTAAGCCCAATATTTTAATAACAATGTAAATTATGATGTGTTCATTTATTTAACATATTGTGTTTCTTTGTGTATTTTGTAGGTATTTCGTATCCGTATAGCACCGAAACAAATATCTATGTCATTCATTTGGGCATTTTTCGCAGGGATAAGGCCTTATATTGGATTAACTAAAGATGTGGCAGCTAATGAAAATTGTAGATTCAGGGCAATTGCTAGATTGTTGGGATATCCCAAAGACAGTTGGCAGAAGATAAGAATGGAATTGCTAAACGAGTTGCAAAGTCATCTGTGACATTTTGAACAAATATATGGAAGTCGTCAGCGAGTTGATGAGATGGTTCAGTTACTATCATGCTTTAATGACTGCCCAGGATATGCCTATTGGATGACCATGCCAAACTACTAGCATCTCATAGCATCACGTTACGATGTGGTATTATATCACTTGAGCATGCAACAATGCCTAACATTCTAGCCACTTTGATCACATCCGTTGTCTGTAGTTGCCCGCTGAGAAATTGTTATTGGGTTTGTGAATGAAAATCATTTTATTCAGGTAATTGTTGTCTCCCATTCAAAGATGTTGTATTCAAATTGTTTTGAATATTACGTAATGTTATCATATTTTTTGTAAGTCTTCTTATTGCTGAGTCATCCTATTCCGTCTATAACGACGAATTGATATCGGTATCGCGATCCTATTGCAGCTGGATAGGAGCTTCCAGCATGTCAACCCCGGATACAACTATTTAGAGACGTTGTTAGTTCGGATGTTGCTACACAAGAGACGCTAAATTTAGACAATTGATGTATTCAATGATTATAGTTTAATGATTCTTTCTATAATAAAGACATGTTGTAGTTTAACTCCTATATGAGGGTTCTTTTTTTTTACTATCATACATTCACAATGAATTTTTTGTTGTGCGACTTATTCTAATGCTTGAGGTGATATATTTGACGCTAAAGACTAAATCTTATCTTTTTAGTGTAGTTCATTATGTAATTAGGGTGATCCCCCCCCCCTCTTTGTGCTTATAGTATCATGGCATGTTGAACTTATAGGTCCTAAATTATAACTCAAATAATGCAGTGTAACCCCATCCCACAGTGGGCCAAGCTCGATATAAGAAGATTCACTCCAGGCATTCATCTATCGACAAAATATTAATGATAGCATAAATCATTTCATATCATAAAAAAAGAACTACAAAAAAATAAAAATAAAAATAAAAATAATACAAAAGTTTGAACCAACCTGGGCCCGAACATACGGGGGTCTATTTGGTCCGAATAGGCCAAAGTATGTTCGGGGCCAGGGTCTATATATATATATATATATATTTGTAGGTATTTTTTATGATATGAAATGATTTATGCTATCATTCATATTTTATCGATGAATGAATGCAAATTGGTTTATATAGTCTTAATAATTGGGCTCATATGTCTTTATGAGGTGATGACCTAGCTATAAGGGGTGTTCCCAAAAGGATCTTCTATTGTGAGTGAGACTGTTTTACGACCGTCTCAAACACACACATACATGTTGTCAACCACAGACATGCCTTTCCTCATTGTTGATAACATCATGGACCTTGTTACTTTTGATGGTTATGAAACATGGCATATGATTGAGGGTAGAAATAGTTTTGCGGATTAGATAGTTATAGGTATCTCCACTTATAGTCATTAGTCAGATTCATTGTTCATATTTGTTATATAATATCTGTTAGGTTAGAGACATTGGGGCACCGATACAAACCTACCAAAATATAATAACTATAATAAAAAATAATATTAAGAAAAAAATACATGAAAGTGCGGGGAAAATGTATCTTCATTAGTAAAAATGTTTATGTTTACATATGTTTCTCTCTCTCGCTCGCTCATCTCTAATTTCTAGAGTTATAGCGCTTGCGGAAAAAGTGTGTCTATCAAAAGTAGCTAGAGCAGTTGTATCTTAGGAAGGAATGGGTGGATCTAACGAAATGCCATGAAGCAGGTGTACAGATTCCTCATTCGCATGTTTCGCATGAAACATGTCATCTGGAGTTGTAGAACCAGCACCACATTCGACGATAGGTTCCAAAAGCCCCAATGCACCAAGTAGACATGGATCAATTGACATCGAGGGTCCACTAGTATATGAGGATTGGCCGACATCATATGTGGATCGAAACTCAGGGTTCTGCACATACGGGTGAGACACACGTGAATACCAATGCATGTACTCCAAGGTATACTCTCTAGGAAAAGCAACTTCACGTGATCGTGCCCTATTGCTGAGGATGTGATTCTCCTAACTTTCCAACATCCTATCATTGTACTGATATTCCACCCAATACTGATTGGGATGGGCACCACATGAACATCTCTGAGGGGCCAATAGAGGGAAATGAATGTACTGGATCTGATCGAATTGATGCAGCACTCGGTCCGGATGATAAAGCTTGACCACACCAATGCACTCCAACATGCCATGATATAATGCAATATCAATAAATGGATATTACACTCGGAAGTCAGGGTCCTCATATGGGGTCCAACACACTTGCAAAACCAAGTTTAAACGAACATTAATTAAGTAATCAAGGTAACAGTTAAATCTATATAATCTAAATAAAGATCTATGTAACTGACATAAACAAATGTATGTTTAATGTAATAGCTCATTAATGCTTAATGTGTTAAGTGTTTCTCGCATGACCCGTAAGTTCTCTCCAAGTGGCCTAGTCTCTTTCCGCGAACTCCATCTATATAGACTTGCGACTCGTTTTCCTCGTATGCTAGGTTGCAATTAGGTGTGAAGTGAGGAAAGTACTCATAAACCCAACTTTCAAGTAGTGTAATGTACCTTGCCATCTATTTTACTTTCACCCGGTTTGTGGATCCTAGCTGACGGTATAGATAGGTTAGGGTTGCAGCACCCCACGCATACTCTCGCACTTCCCACAAATTTTTCAGTAGCTTTAGATACACAACCGACACCTGGGTAAAAGACTTGTCAATGAATAACATACAACCTAATAAAAATAACAAGTAAGCCTTGGCTACACACTCAATCCAGGCCAGATCAGATTCATCATGCACATTCAAAAACACAGTCCTCAACCACTCCAACCGCACAGATGTACCCCAAATGCCTTGAAGTTCTTCCCTCGCATGCTGGACTGACACTCCCAGTTGGACAGACACTAAGGTGACTGCATCATCTAATGATAGCTTCTCCTTAGAAATGGAGACAACTTGACCAACAACTGGAATCCTAAGTAGACATGAGACGTTGTCCAAGGTAATGGTCATCTTCCTAAATGACATGTGAAAAGTATTAGTCTCTGGATACCATCTCTCTACAAACGCTGAGACCACTACCTTGTTCACAAACTTGTACAATACTGTGACTAAGGGGTACAGGCCGAAAGCACTGATTATTATTTGGAACATGTCATTGGAAGGATTAAATCTCTCAAACACCCACTCATTTATCTTCTGGTTGTGAGATAAACATTTAAGCAGTTCCCACTCCTGTAATCAAAATAAATCAAATAGTGTTAATAACAGTAATAAATATAAACATCGAAAATTAACAACATTTAATAACAATAATAAATGAAAATAATCAATTTGCAATACCTTTCGTCAATAGATTGCCACAATGTGTGTCTTGAAGCTCAATAATAAAGAAGGGTCTTTAGGAGCTCTAGGAACAAGAGCCTCCTCAGACTCAACCTCCTCAGCATATAAATAAGCCAAGTTGTCGTCTACTGGATGAGACATTGATACTTTTAATACATTAGTGGATGTTCTCGATCTGTGGCCACTGTGATTTCTCCTAGCCGATGCCGTCAGTGGTACACGAGATGCGCGAGAAGTGTCGGCATCCATATCTGTTACAAATCGAATTAACCGTTAGTAAAAGATAAAAACAACCAACCCCATTAGATTAAGACAATGATTTATCAATAAAAAATTCCAAGTGTTGAGCACCCAATAAAAATGCAATCTATTCTTAGTACCCTCCAAAGTCTCAAATCTAAAGTAAGAGTTTCCATAAATATATTAAGTTTCCCTCTTCATAATATCTTTTATAATGGCAACCCTTTACCCACACCCAACACATTGTATATTGCAAAAGTCTATTTCATTTCAGTGATAAAAAAAAATACATAAATGAACAATAACCATTTTAACATGAACAAATTACATACATGAAAAACAAATACAAAAAAAAAAAAACTCAATTTTTTTTATATATAAATAGGGTCCTATTCGGAGGTGCAGGTCCGAACAGGACCAGGTGCTGTTCGGACTTGTTGATCCGAACAAAACCAATTTTACTCAGACTTAAGGCCCAAATAGAACTGATCCTATTCGGACTTGTAGGCCCGAACAACACTAGCACTATTCGGGTTTGCACCACCGAACAGGGAGAGAAAAAAAAACAAAAAAAATAACCAACAGAGGTGAAGGCAATGGTAGGTCATTCGACAATAGGGTGGCAGTGGTCGGATGTGGGAAGAGAAGAGGAAGAAGTAGAGAAGAGGAAGAAAAGAGGAAGAAGAAGAAAGGAAGAGAGAAGAGAGAAAGGAAGAGAAGAAGGAAGAGAGGAGAGAAGGGAGGAGGAGAAAAGGGAGGAAGAAGAAAGAAGAGAACAGGGTTTTAGTGGTTTTACATAAAGAAAAAAAGAGAGAGGAGGGGTGTGGTGAGGAAAAGTGAGTTAAATGGGGGGTTCAAGGTTGTGAGGGTATTTTAGGTAGGGGACAGAGTGTGGTAAGCAAAAATGGGGTGCTAGTGAGCTTGGGGGTGTGGTGAGGATTTTTGGGGGTGCGGCCCTCCCTTTCTTTACTCATGGACAGTGATTGAGAGAGAGTGAAAAGGATGAATCCCCTCTAAAAAATTATATTTTCAATGTCGAGTATATACGTACGCTCTCCTTTACCAAAAATATATATAATATAAGTACGCTCTTAACGTTATTGGATCTTATACTTTTTAAAATCTCTCTCTCTCATATCTGAAATCCGTCTGATTTCGATTTCGATCCCTTGTGCAAGTTGACGGTGACCCTTCCATTTCTTCGTCTCTCGAACCCGGCAAAAGCGAACCACGAAAGGCACCTCTTTACAGAGAGGTGTAATTGTGTTATTGGATTGCAACCGATTTCTCTCTTTCCTATTTACTTCTCTGGTTTTCTTTCTCTTTTCTTCGTTTTTTTGGTGTTCTTATTCAAATAATTGGTATTAAGTGAGATAGAGGGAAGGAATCGAAAGAAAGAAGAAAACCCAACAGGTAATTGATTGTTTTCTATTAGTTTTTTCTGGTATTGTCCTTGTATATGAATGGAATTGGATAGCATTGAATGCATCTCGTCCTTGGATGGGATCGATGAGGAGGAGATCCTCCATCATCAGTTCTCGTCGAAGCCCCATAACAACAACATCGTTCCTCCGGCGATTTCTCCGGCCACCAGTGTTCATGAGCTGCTCGAATGCCCGGTCTGCACGAATTCAATGTATCCACCTATCCATCAGGTCTGTTATTATTATTATTTTTCGTTCTGGTTAAGTAGTTTCGCTTCTCTCTTGTTGGTTTCATGATTAATTTTTGGGGTTGTGTCGTTATGTTTGATGCGCTTGGGGTGGGTAGAGAAAGAAATGCTAATGTGGCTTTGTAAGGATTCATTAAGCAGTTTGTTTTTTGGCTTGATTTCGGTTTCAAAATTCTACCTTTTTGGTCTTATTGGGACTTGGATTTTAGGTTTGGGTGGTCGAATTTGATGCATTTGCTTTTGAAGGGTTGGTCGAATTCACATCGGTTCTTCCTTGATTCTGGTCTTGGAAATTTTGTTTGATTGGTTGGTGTTTGTTTCGAGCAAAACTTAAAGGGTATTTGGTGTTATTTTGGAAGTGAACGCAGATAGGGCTTGTGTGTCTGCTTAGGGTTACCAGAATTACGGAGTTTGGGTCACAAGATTCTGACGGAAGCTAAGTTGGAGGTTTTTGACTGTTCAATGGCCATTGGTGTGGGGAAAAAAAAACTGAAGGTAGAATGAGGAAAGCTCACACTAGGCTGTGATAATGAGAAGGACTCACCTTGCTAGGGGAAGAGGGATCTTGTCTGCCCTTGTAAACCCTTTCTCTCACTAATTCCTTGAATGGTCGATACTTTGACTGTCTCAAGAGAGTTCTTGAATAATATGATAGATTGTTGTGATTGTCTCATTTGGTTCCCAATCTAAGTTTCTTCATTGTGTGTGTGTGTGTTTTCACTAAATGAGATGAGACCAATTTGTTCCTCCTTTAATGAGGCGGTTGGGGGATAACAATCCATCCTAGACTATGTTGACATTTATAAGACGACAAAAGGGTGGGTGAAAGGTCCCATGTGACATGGGGTCTTGAGACACAACCGAAGAACTTGCAATCCTAAGGCCTTGAAGCGAGTTGGACAAGAACAACAGTTACTTGGCTCTAGTGCTAGGGATGTTGCACCTAATTTAGATGTTTGGCTACATGGCTAGGTGTTTTGGTGCCTTGGCATGGATATAGCCTTTGTGCATGTCTGTCAATCAAACAAAGCTTGATCCTCATATCACTATGCATACATCCTCTCTTGTTTCCCTTGAGCGAGGTGTGCACTTTGGCACCAAACCACTTAGGAGCATTAACACTACAATGATATAGTTTGGCATTCAAAGCCTATGGTGGATGTGTCCACAAAGTGTTCTAAATGGACAAGTTCTTGAGTCGGACAAACAATGAAGTCGTGGGCAACTAAGGACAAAGGCATGATGTGTCGGAGGAACATCTTAGATGGTCAAGTGTTTGAGTTTGACAAGCATTGAAGTCACAGTCAATTGACCTCAAAGGTGCGATGTGCCAGAGAATTTGTCCCAAATGGATAGGCACACAAGTCGAACAAGCTATGTAGTTGCGGGTGGCCGAGGCTTAAGGCATGGCACGCTAGGGAAGCATCCTTGTGAGACATGGCGAAGTATATAATGCTCGTACATACTACCCAGGCAGTCATACAATGTTTTCCCTGAGATTTGGCTCACCAATGACTACCTACTCCCACTCGGTGCTTGAACCTTGCTCATTTACATCTGGAAGAGACAATATGGATACAATTTAACGAAAGAGGAGTTCCTATGCTTGGATGATCGACCAAAAAACAAGGAAAGCAATACACTCTTTGCGGAATGGGCTGGGTGGATTACCCTTGGGAGGATATTCAAAGGTCATTGTGAGTAGTCTTGGCTAGTCGTTATAGTGTTGTGGGTTTGGCTACCTGTATGTCATGTAAAATGGCGTCTTAGCCTTTGTTAGGGGGCTCAAATATTAGCCCAGGTGCATTGAGGGTTCATGTTTGCATGAAGGCTTGTCATACATTTATGGCTCATGTGTCAGAGATAATGCCTTTGGCACATCAAGGGTCGTGTCGAGTGAAGACTCATGTGAAAAGAGGGCATCAATTAAGATGCGGCTTTGTTGCTTCGCCTTCATGATAAACATTTTGTTTGGAAATGACCTTTTTCCATAAGGAGGTGCCACAAGGTGAGATATGGATAGTTTTTGGCACGGTGATCTGCTGCTTTGTTCGAGCCAAGCCTCATGACTTCTATAAAATTCCCAGAGTGATTGCTCATTTTCACTCATTGATCTAAGTGAGTTTCATTGAGGTTAGAAGGGTTCTCAGTTTGCTTCCATCTAGGTTTTTAGTGATTGGGCAATTTTTGCTAAGCTATATTCTACTCATGGTTTCAAATGTATGTTAATGCCTTATATGTCTACCAAGATAGATCTGAAACACTAACTACATTATAAAACTTCAATTTTTTTGGTCAACATGATGTACAATGTTGACGTATTGAGTGAATGTTCCCTTTTAGTTGTGTTGACATGCGCAAAAAGCATATAGAAAACAATAAATTCCAAGAGAAATAAAAGGATGAAGGAGAGGAAGGAGTAGAGAAGAAAGAAGAAGAGGTAGATAATTTACTTGTTCCCTTATGTTTTTCCAATTAGATTGTAATCTATTTGTTAATCATTATGTATCAAAATCTTTATGAATGTATTTGCCAATCATTATCCAATTGGGAGCTTCCTTTAAGATGAAAAGAAGTTTGGAACCCGGTGATGGATTGGATTCAAAAAAGGCTATTGGGCAGGAAAGCTCAATATCTTTCTAAAGGAGGTAACTCTTATCAAGGAAGCTTTGGTGAACATCCCAATTTAATTTATGTCTCGGCTGACTATCCCCCAGTAGGTCACTTTATAGATTGAGAAGCCGTAAAGAGAGTTTTATGGAGGAGAGGAAGGGAGTCTTCTAGAATGCACCTTGTTTCCTGGGATGTTGTTTGTATTCCAAAGATAAAAGGGGGTTTAGATCTTCGGAAAATGGAAGAGTTCAATATAGCTCTCCTTTGCAAATGGCTTTGGCATTTGGGGTTGGATGAGGAGGGGATTTGGAAGAAGGTGTTGATTGCGAAGTATGGGATTTGTGATGTTTGGAATCCCAATGTAGTGCAAGCGTCACATGGGAGGGGTTTACGGAAGGTTATAGTGAAACATGTAGAATTCTTCAAAAAATGGCTTTGGTTCGATGTTGTGAAACGGGATGGAATTGGTTTTTGGGAAGCCATATTGTGAGAAGAGTAATGTTTGAACAATTTGGACTAATGGGTCATTAGGCTGTTGGGCCTTTTTTTTCTTCAAAATAATGACTTTTGGCAACCTCGAGCCGAGCCTACTTTTACGAGCCCAAACTGAGCCTACCTTTATGAGTCAGAGCTGAGCTGGGCAAAGCTCAACTCAGCTCAGCTCAGCTCGTTGACACCCCTAGAACCAGCAGGGTTGACTAATCATTTATGATTATCCTAAACTTGTAATTTTTTATTAGTTAGGGATTTGTAGTCAACAAGGGGTCAAAATAGGATGGGTGACAGCTTTGAATGGGTGAGTTATTAATTTCTCTCAAGCCCAAGTCATACATCATGTCAAACTTGGGGAAATTACTAATTCTCTCAAAGTCCTATTCATACTTTAACATAAATTTGGAAGTTAGTGATTTCTCTCTAGTCAAGGTTCTACCTTGATTCTAATTAGTTTTAAGGAAGTTCTATTTTAATTCAAAAAAGTTTTAGAAAGTTCTAAGGCTATAAAAAGCCTATGGATATAGAAGTATGAACTATATATTGGATAATTTTACAAAATTGAAATGAAATTGTTGATTCTCTTCTTCCTATCAATTTTAGCTGTGGGAAGTAGTAAACAGTTTTAGCTGTTGCTAGTTCTAAGCTCTTAGATGTACCTGGGCTGTCAACCTCTTTCATCTCTCTCACCTAATGTTATCTGCTTGATCTTCTAATTTAGGATGGCTTACAAGCCTTTACAAGCAATGGGTTATGGGCCCAAGTTTAGAGTCCAGAAATAGGTGACAATAGGACCAAACAAATGGATTGTTTGAGCAGTCCAACAGAAGTTAAGAAATTTTCAGATTCTGGACTATTTAGACAGAACTTTTAGAATCAAAGTTAGGCTGATTAGAATGATATTTAACACACGGGGAAATAACTCAGAAGTGAGTAGAACACTGGTGTGAAAATGGATATAAGATTCAGGTAATCAGCAACTCAGAGGTTTTATAAAGAAATAGAAGATGATATTTAAACAGAAAGCCAGAGAAAAATAACCCTAGAAAAGACGATAGAAAACAGTAACGGGTTTTAGGGTTCCAGCACTTATCTCATGCAATCAGGATACTTGATATCAATAGTATAGCCATCTGATTGATCCAATGTGCAGCAGAGTTGTTGGATGCTCACTTGATTAAGTAATAAGGAAGAAGAAGAAGAAGAATAGAAGAACCTGTAGTAATCCAACTACTGTAGGGGATTCATAGTCCAACTGTGGAAGGTATGAAAGAAGTCCTACTTTAGCTCAAAACCCTAGAAAAAAAGCAAAAGCCTTAATTCTCATAACCATTCTCCATCTTATTTGTTAATTATCCAAAAAATATTATCCATTTTATTTCTTGGGGGTGGGGGTATTTCTATAGATTACATCAATTTTTATTTGGCAAATAGCCTTTGACATGTTTTAGAAACCCTCACCATCATAAACTC
>JAOXJP010169901.1:0-12701 GCA_025762735.1 Platanus orientalis
ATCCTATGCACAACCCTAGTGGCATATATAACAAATAAAAAATAAATAAGAAATGCAATGAATATATTCTAAAACGAGTTTTTTTTGTATTAATTTATATTAAAATGGTATTTTGATTTGTTAATTTATATTAGAAGCTTTTTTGGTATTTATAATTTATTATTAGAAGAATATTTTGTTATTTATAATACAAGGTTATTTTTTTATTTTTTATATTTAAGGGGTATTTTATTATATATATTAGAAAGGTGGTTTTTTATTTTAATTTAGAAGGTTATTTTTGGTATTTTGTTATTTTTATATTAAAAAGATATCTTTCAATTTAATAATAGAATGATATTTTTAGTATTCTTCTACTTTATATTACATAGTATTTTGGGTATTTTTTTATATTATATTGATATTTATCATTATTTATGAAGAGATTTTTTGGTATTTCATTATATTAGATGGGTATTTTTGGCATTTCATTATATTTGGAATGATTATAACTGAAGGGTATTTTTGGTATTCACAGTTTTAATAGGGGTATATTTGCCCAAATAACATGAAATTACAATGCACATGCATATAGTCACTCTTGTAAAACCAAAAACCAATAAGCAGATGACAAACTGCTTCTGCTTAAAGCAGTTTTTTTTCTTCTGCTTAGTACTTATTGTGTGCACAACCAAACGAACAAAAAAGTAGTTTTTTGCTTATTGTAAGCAAAAAGCAGCACAAATACTTATTTTAAGCAATGCCAAACACAGCCTTAAGATATGATGATCAGTATAGACTCTTATTACTGTTTACATGTGGGAACCAACCTATTGCCCATGGTTTCCAATATATTTTTCAGACACAGTGAAGATATTATCGCTTAGGGTTGAGGTCTGCTTGACAATGGAATGAGAGAGAATTCTACTAAGTTGTGGAGCTTAAAAAACTGAAGGACTGTTGGCAAAGGCCAAGGACGTGGGAGCTTGGATAGGGACTCTTGAGCATCTTAGGTCTGCCCATCTGCAGTGTTCTCATCAATTACCCATCAATAATCTTACAAAATATCCAACATTTGTAACTTGAGAGCGCTGGAAGGAGTGCTAGGACTGTATAAAAGGTGTATGAGATCGTGATGAGAACAATACAACCTTCACATGGATGGGATCTTTTTTTTTTCAGAAGAATAGAAATTATATTCGATGACCCAAAAAAAAAAAAAATAGTGGGATGCAAATCAGAAGTTGGGTTGCCGAAACATGTTTAGAGCTGCAAGCCTATGTTTTTAATATCAGTTTCTTCTCCTCAGTCCTCCCAACTGTGTTATGGAGAAAAATGAAGGAATCACCGGCAATTTCCTTTTGGGGTGAATGAAGGTGTGAAAAAATAACACTGAATTGAATGGAAGAAATTACATATTCATTTCTCAGAATGTGGCATAGGTGTGAGAAGCATGATTGATGTGGAAAAATAACTCACAGTTGAAGCTATTTTAAAATCCTTATAATGTAAGATTGTATTGGGAAAAAGTATAGGCATGCCAAGTATGTTAAGGCTGATCCTCTTCTTCATATTAGAAAGCATTATGAGTTTTATTCGATTTAAAGCTCTCTGCATTGTGGAGCTGGTGGAAGGAATAAAATGATAGTGGATCAGGCCAGAAAAGTTTTGCTATGATTAGATTGATCTGGTTGAAGAGAATAATCCTAATTTTAACCATGATCTTAAGATGTCTAAAACTAATCATCAAAATGGGAATTGAGATTCATCTGAATTTGATGTGTTACCATTAGAGGTGATCTATATCACTAGTGAGGTTGGCATGTTGTGCAGAAACTGGATTGAAGGGTGTTTTTCTCAAAAAGATTGGAATTGTTGCCAGGATCTTAAGGACCATGTTTCTTGGTAATCGGGAATCCCTGAACTTCAAGTTTTGGTTGAGTTTTTGCAACCCTCAAGGTATACTCATGTATACCTATCTGAGGCCGGGTCGGAGAGATGGATTCCAATAAAGCAGCAGCACTTGCTCTTCTATTTGGTGTGAAACACACCAAATCTCTTCATTATAAAGACTGTCAAAGGGGACTCTTCAAATGATATTAACTGGGCAAGGAGCTTAAGGGTCCTTGGACCTGTCCTATATAATTACAAAAAGTCATCCATACTGCCCTCCCATCCTGGCAAAAGACTAGGAACAAAGAAAATTTAAAGTATATAGAAGTGCTAGAGAATAAGCTAAAAAACAGTAAATGAAGCTAAATTTGAAGCATAAGCTGATCTTTATCAAGTCAGGTACTGGGGACTGTATGACAAATGTATACAGATTTGACTATGCAGGAGAGGAAACAAAAAGACCAAGATCATGTTGAATGCATTAAGAGTGAAGATCAAAGAGTCTTAGTGATGAATGGGAGAATTAATGAAGGGTTTAGTGATGCAGGACGACTAGCCACTTTCTCTAAAAGCTCGAATTGATAAAGGGAGGCAAATCAATCCCTTTATCTTATAGTCCAGGCTAGGCTAAGCCCTCGGTCGAACCCTCCTTTGTGGACCCCACCTCATGGATCCCGCCTCTCATGGGTCACCCCACCCCGAGTGTGCCCCTGTCTTTCACAGGCTGCCTGACTCGAGCCCAGTGTGAAAATGCCCCTGCATTATTTAGAAGCTAGCTATTGTCAGCAAATGTTAAATGAGGATCATCTGTAGAGTTTTAGTTTAAGAGGCATTAGTAGTAGCTATAAGATTGGAGACAATAGGTACTTTTGTAGAATTAGATTTTCAAAAATTAAAGAGGCATTAGGAAAAAACAAAAACAGAGAAGGCAGTAGGATCAGATAGTATCTCAATTGAGGTTGTAAATGCATGGGAATTAACTAAGTTGTAAGATCGTTACAAAAAAAAAAAAAATGTTTGATGAATGGAAGAAAACCATTGTAATACCTACTTATGAGAACAAGGGAGATATTCAGAGTTTCACTAATAATAGTAAGATCAAGCTTATGAGCCATATAATGGAACTTTGTAGAGAGTGAGTATATAGTTTAAATAGTTGGACATGAAATAAGAATTTCAGAAAATCAGTTTGGACTTGTCTCAAGGAGATCATAGACTGAAGCTATTTCTAAGGGGACTGATGGAAAAGTTAAGAGTGAAGAAATCTCCATATAGTCTTTATTGACTTTGAGAAAGCATATGATAAGGTAGTTGGAGAGATTCTTTTGGTGGGTATTGGAAATAAAGAATGTCTAGAGTAGAGGAAGTTTTAAAATAAAAAGGTTTTAAGACAAGCTAGACTAATATATGTAATGCAATTTTAGAACTATAAAGGTAGAAAAGAATGAGCCGGCCCCAGAGTGATCATTTTTGTCATCTAAATTCAATCATATATATATATATATATATATAGAGAGAGAGAGAGAGAGAGAGAGATTGAAGAGGAGGCTGCTCATAAAATTAGAGTAGATCAAATGTAGAGGTGTTTCTGAACTGTGGTGTAATCAACGCATAACATTGAAATTTAAAGGGAAAATTCTTTCTGACGCCTGAATATTGGGCAACCAAGAAACAACACATAGGTAGAATGTGTAGAGCTGAGATGAGAATATTGCGATGGTTTAGTGGCAAGACTACAATGTATGTTTCTTATGTGTTGATTCGCCTTTTGTATGCTAGGGGAATGGCCTGTCCCCTTTTTTGGTATAATATAATACTTTTCTTTAACTTAATGAAAAATGAATGTATTTGCAAGAATGTTAAGGATAGCACCAATAGGGACATGATGAGGGAAAACCAACCGAGAGAGACTGGTCATGCATAATGAAAATCAATGATTGCACCAGTCAAAAGGAGTGAGATTGTGCAATTTAAAGGCATTAAAAGGACAAGGGGAAGGCCAAAAATGACACAGGTTGAAGATTATCTGGGCAATCCAGAATAACAAAATGCTAGGCAACTTGACGGATAGAAGGTTAATTAATCTGTCATCATTACCAAATTTCAGTGGTG
Organism: Platanus orientalis; assembly: GCA_025762735.1. NCBI lineage: Eukaryota > Viridiplantae > Streptophyta > Magnoliopsida > Proteales > Platanaceae > Platanus > Platanus orientalis. Next base: position 3,985 of record JAOXJP010169901.1, read on the forward strand.
CATACAAGAACAATGGGATCTACCAAATGTGGAGAAAGATTGTTCCAAGATGAAAAGGAACATGATTCAACCACTCCATACGAAGGTAAGAGTATGCATATGAATAAGATGAATCTGTAAATTGGACTAAACCTATGATGGGTAGCATTAAACCCACTATTGATGAGTCTTCAAGTGGGAATCTGGGTCAATATGAAAGTTGACGAGCTATTTGGGAACATCTCAGAAATTGTTGTTTGGCTTTTCTCATCATTATGTACTTAGGTCAAACATGACAGCAGAGACTAGAGTACCACTAGATGGTTTGTTGTACTGTGAGGAGCTACAGATAAAAGTGATTTGAAAGTGTTAGTGGAGTTGTTAACTTCAGGTATGAGTACTCAAGACACTCTGTATCGTATTGGAGAAAGGTAAAAGGGTGGTAGCCAGGATTCTTATCAGTCTCACACCCAATTTCACAAAATGCAACCAACTGGGGATGAGCTAGCAAGGCAAGGGATATCTACTAACAGTCAAATGAATGCCAGGAAACCTATCTGATTAGATTTATTTCTTGGTTAGTCTGAGAAAATGATTGGGTGGGGAAGGAACAACGTTTTATTTCATTTTTCATTGAAGAAATAATGGTCTCTGATGCAAGTAGTTTCTCTTAAAAAACAATTCATGTACCAACTGGATTGACTATAGCACAATACAAGACACAATACCTCATCAAAGATAAAATAGGAAACATAATTGATAGAAGAAATAAGCGCAGGAATGCAAACTTATATCATACAAACGTTAGTAAACTCATCAACCATAACACGAACCTATATATATATATATATATATATATATATATATATATATATATATATATATATATATAAACTTAAAGGAACAGAATTTAATGTCATCATTGAAGTGGCGCAAACTGCAGATTGCCCTCTTGAGGCAAAATGTCCAACTTTTGGCAGAAATAATAATGTACAACATTAAGCTGTTAAGAATCAATTGTAAACGCAATCATTATACAACAGGGGAAAATCTTATAAAAGTAGCATGTTTTCCAACTAGAAAAAAAATAAATAAAATTGATGAATCAGTAAAGGGATTAAACCATCTATACACCACAAGAGTAATATATTTTTTGAATTATTAATTTGGGAAGTTTTCTCCAAAGAAGAGTAGAGTTTCCTTCTCCGCCCGAACAACAACGGCAGGTACAACAAGAGAATAACTTACTTACGCCTTACCAAAACTATATTACACTGCTCCACATTCGTTTCGTAATTATTTGGGGAGCAAAAGAAGATTGTAAAAGCAGGGCTTCGGAGGAGTCTGCATCATCTTCGACAACCAGAGTACTTCCTGGAGTGAAAGAAAAGAAGCTCTGGAGGAAGAGAAGAAGCTTAAGCGAGTGGATTTTGTTTGGAAAGTAAATGAAACGAACTCAATCGCGGTTGTCATCAACGTAATCAAACTCATCCTCCTTTAGATGTGCGAAGAACTTGACTGGGCCACGGCCTTCGATCTCGGTGATGAACTCGACCTTGAAAGGGAGATTGGCGGAGATGCGTTTCCCCTTCCAGAGTCCAACGTACTGCTTGAGCTTCCCATCCATGCCGGTGAGATCGATTTCGGGGACTTTAGGAACGTGGTAAACCTTCAGAGGCACCTTAACCCTAACCCTAGCCCCAATCCTCGCTCCGCTCGATTCCTCATCATCTACTGCCGCTGCTGATGCTGCCGATGAGATGGATGAAGAAGAAGTATCAGAAGTCTCAGAATCGGGTTTCAAAGCGACCTCGCAGGCTATCAATCTCTCACGCCCCCGCTTTTTAGCGGTTAGTCCTCTACGAAAAGAAACCGAGATGGAAGAATTCACCAAAACCGTAACACGGTGATAGCGATGGTGGAGGGGATCATTGATGGTTGAGAAGGAAGGAGAGACAAGGGTGTTGGGATGACTGAAGGAGGTGGAAGAAGCCAGAGGACTCATCGTTAGTATCTCTCTTCTTCTTTCTTTTTTCTTTGTCTCTCTCTCTCTCTCTCTCTCTCTCTCTGCGTTTCCCCTTGTTGTTATTTGGCGGTGGCGGTTGATCTCCGCAAGTTATAACCTTCACCCTAGCTTTGAGAAATTGGGAAACTTTCTTTCAGACGAGAATAGCGTGTTCTGAATGGGTTAATGATAAAAGGAGATGCAGATCTGGAGGTGATGAGTTGTATTTATTAATTTATTATAATAATAATAATAATAATATTTGTGGCCTGGGAATGGATGAGGAATGCGAGGTGGGAAGAAGCTGCTTCCAAGACTAACGGAATGGTTTGCTCAGTCTCATCTCATCTCTCTAAACTAAAACTACTAGTAATTCTATCCTTCTTTGTCTTTCCCCCAATAAAATCAGGTGTGGATTGAGCTTCAACAATCACCCCAAATGCACCACAAACGCATCACTTAGATGCGTACACTGAATGATGACAAATTCTAGGAACGGGTTTGAATCATCTTCTGTCTGAATTGACACATATATTACGCCATCACCGTTGAGAATGTGACACACGATGCACGATAAAGGATGTTTGAATCAATGGAGGGTATTATGATAAATATGTGATATATAAATACTTGTATATTTATTAGTACACCCTTTATCAAACATGGATGTCAACTTCTGGACCGAGACTTGCTTGATATCTGTCACGCCAGACTGGAGATGATGTGAACCCGTAAGCAGCAACCCGTAACTTCGTAAGCAAGCAACAGCAGCTTGACCCCATTCCCATATTCTATGGTCCATTCTAGTATTCTTAAACAAACAACACGTGGATTTTCACCTTAATCTTTGCTCATTACATACATAGGTGACTAGGGTGTTCATGGGTTGGGCCTGATTTGGACCTAGTCCCAATATTTTATAAATATTTAGGTTTAAGTCCGGTCCTATTAATTTCATCGGGTTACAATGAGACTCATGAATTTCACGTAACATTAATATTGTGATTAAGGTTCATACTTAAGATCTATCATATAATATAATAATACTCTAACCAATTGAATTATAATATTTTATTAATTTTTAAAACGTTAAAAAACAATATATTTAAATTTTAAGAATTGCTTATTGTAAAAAAAATAATCATTGATTTCATTGAGAATCAACTCAATACTTTTACCAAAAAAGTAAAAAATAAATAAAAACTTTTTTTTTTTTTTTTCAATAGTTCAGACCTTGGGCCAACAGAGCTAAACCTAAACCTGACTATAAAAAAAGTTTGAACCTCAGGTCAGGGATTTTTTTACCGGGTTGAACCTGGTTTGGGCTGGCTTAGTCCCATTCTCAACCTTGTAGGTGACCCAGTGCACCCAATAGAAGGGTGAAAGCATGTTTTAATGTTTTGGACGAGGGTGCTCTCCCTTGATGTATTTGGTTTGTAGTAACATCAGAAACAGATTCAGAACATTTAACATCCAAACCCAATCTTGCTTGTATACCACTAATAATATTACAACAATCACACGCGGTTTAAAGGGAGCAAATGTCCCATCCAATATTTGGTGTCTAGGACACCAGGGGATGTCATATGAAATATAATGGACGAAATTTTGAAATTTCATCTAACTTCCACTCATTTGATGTCCCATGATGTCCTGGAATCCATATCCTAGACAGAACATTTATCACATGTCATGTAAGGAAGGACACCCTCATCGAATTAGGTCATTCATCGACTCACTCATGACAGTGGACAACATGGCCCTACATTACCCTCAGAATGATTGCTTTTGTTTTGACCAACAACGGGAATAACTCTGTGTTTATAATGTGTGATCGGTTTTGGACTATGATGGCCCATGGAGGTTCAGATCAATTTATCAATTACTTGTCTGGTTGCTCTACCATCATTAATCTTAGTTGAGTGACACCTAGGGATGACATTGGGTGGGGGAAGGCCGAGTTTGAAATCCAATGCCCAACGACCCAAACCCGTCCTGTTTTCTCAAATGGGTTGGGTGTTATTGCCAACTCAAATCAACCAGTTGAAAACTAGCCAAAATTTAAGACATAATCGGGTTCTTTCCAAAAAAGGAGCTGGAGAAGGTGGTTTGGTTTGGTCATATTGAGTCAAACGCCCAACCCTAATTTGAACCATAAGTCGATCTTAACCCCCTCTTTAAAGAAAATTACAAATGATTGGGCAAAGATATCTTCACCTTTGCCCTTGGTGGATCGATGCTCAACCTCAAACTTTAGATGATGCACCAACTAAATAAAAGTAGTGATGTTTTCATTATGTGTCATCAAAAGCATCATTTGCTCCCACAAATTAGGTAATGACCTTAAGGCAATAAGAATTTGAGGCTCATCTGACAGGTTGTTGCCAACACTCTTTAGGTATCTTATCATTTGAAATATTTTTCTAAGATGTTCAACTATAGTTGAGTTATAATCCATCTTATATGTCTCGAACTTGAGAGTCATAACCCTCAACTTTATGGCAAAGATACCAGCAAAAGACATTTTCAAGTATTCTTACATGTCTTTGGTGGTTTTGCATATTTCAAACTGCTCAATGAAATCATTGTGCTAAGCATAGTAAAATGCACAACAATCTTTTTTAACCTAGTTTTAATATTACTCCATACTGATCATCAATGTTTCAAGCTCACTTTACTTTTCTAGGAGATACTGGATTTTTCTATGTCATATATCATAGTTATTCCCATCCAGTTTCTCCCATTTGATTAGGTCTGCTATCACATTCTTAGAGGCCATCTTTAACCTACAATTATAGATATTGCGCAATTAATTCGAGATTTGTAACATATTACACACAAATATATTATGAAATTATCTCACTCTATGAGTGTAACACCCCCAAACCTAAACTTGAATAAGCTCCGTATGCGCCCCGGATTCGGATTGTTACATTAATTCAGTCTATATTCCATATTCCATTAAAAGTTATTCATTAAAACCATAATCTCATAATCCATTACCTTTAATTTCAATAGAAGCACAAAACTTATATTTAAACATTTTCATAAACATTCCATTTATAATAGTATGCAACAGAAACAATATGTCATAACCATCAAGGTCCATCTATCCATAAAAGTAACCAGTGGAAATATAAACCATTTATTCAACCATCATGTGACCATGAGCACAACATAAAAGTACTCATAATCACATTGTATCATCATCATATAAATCTCTACAATCGTATCAATTCCACTACATTCAAACCCAATATAAGGTAATTATTACATTCTTCCAAATAAAAGTTTCATCAAAAGGAAAAATCAGAAAAGTATCTCTCATATAGTCCACTATGCAAAATCAGTCTCCATCTCGAGCTATTTCATAACCCCATCCAAACCTGTATCAATTGGGGTGAGCTTGACGACCTCAACAAGTACAAATGTAAACCATATCTAAAAGATAACATATAAAGATTACACATAGGTTTTGTTTATGTAAAATAAACATGAATAACAATATAGAGCTCAAACTGTAGAAGACAATAGCGTATCAGTCTATGAATGCAAATGAATAGGCAAAACAACCATATTTTATATCATGGAAAGCAAAAAAGTACATGCCACAATATAATGATAAATGCACCATCTTTCTAATCATTCTCATAATTTTATCAATTGTTCATTCACTTACCATTAGGATTGGAATTTATTAAATATCATTTAATTAGTTTACTTATAGACTTGGTTAATGTTCTCTTCATTAGTTTAATGTCATTTCATAATAGATTTTAAAAATTCAATCATTGTTCTCCATTGTTATGACCCACTAGGAGGTCCTAGAACTATGTTCAATAGGTTTAAATGAAGAAAGGGCACTAGCTAATCAATATTAACAACTTCCATTATTGCGACCCAATGGCAGGTCCACAACAATAATCAAAAGGGGTTCAATGAATCAATACAATAACGAATAACAATCTTTTTTTTTTTTTGTTTTTCGTAACCCAATGGAAGGTCTCGGATAACATTTTCAAAGGGTTCAAAGAGTTCAAAGCAATAATCAAATATCCATTGTTGTAATCCAATACAAGGTTCCAAATAACATTACCATTGTTGTAACCCAATGGCAAGTCCCAAAAATCATATTATTATTCCATTGTTGTGACAGGTCCTATATAGATTGCCGATGTGGTCTTCTATAACTTATCATTGTTGCGACCCAATGGCAAGTCTCAAATACATGTTTTTCCTTTATTGCGACCGAAGGGTAGGTCCCATATAACATCACATTATCATTGTTGCGACCTAATGGCAGGTCCCAAAAATTGTATTTCATTGTTGTGATCTAATGACAGGCCCCATAAATTGTATTCTATTGTTATGACCCAATGGAAGGTCCCAAATGGTTTAATCATTTTTGTGGACATTGGCATGCCCACTTTGGCCCACGCTTTTCGTGGGGCTGGCCCCTTCATGAAAGATGGTTCGGGCTTTTGCTTAGAGTCGCCACCAACTCGGGGTTAACTGACTGAGTTGGACGTCAGTCCTTCTTTTCGGAGAAAAGAATGAAACTAGACTCGAAAATCTAGGGTTTAACTCCTAGTACTAGTCTGAGTTCCTAAGATTAGGGTAAGTTGTTTGGTTGCATTTTGGAAAAGTGTTAGGCACCCCAAAATACCCACCTTTTTAGGGCGGCTTCTCTCATTTATATAAATTTCAAGTTTATGTTCATAATCATGCATTGTTAATTGTGAATTTAAGTGTTAAAATCTTTTTAATGTGAATTGGAGGTTTACTGAATTTTTCTTAGGCCTAACGCCTGTTTTAGCTTTCAACGCCTATTTTTCCAACGCTTGAATTTTAATTCAGGGGGAAAACAGGCATTGGCTTAAGAATAGTCAGAAACTGTCTTTTAAATTTAACTTTTCTACATACAGGAGACCCCTTAAAGTTTTGGTCTTTAGTGGGATGATTGACCTCTCTAAATAGCTTGTTGTTCAACTTTTTAGGGTTTGGAGTCAACCATAGAGAAAAGGGGAGAAAAGAAAGAAGTTTCATTATTTTTTAATTACAGGCTTAATGCCTGTTTTTCATCTCAACGCCTATTTTTCCGTATGCCTAAATTTTAATTTAGGGTGAAAATAAGCGTTGGGAAACTTGATTGAGTAGGCACTTTAGGGTTACTATTTAGGATGTTTAGGTGGGTCCCAACGTTGTGGGATCCTGAGTTAAGGAAAGAGGAAGTCTTTTAGGGTTATACTGTGCTACCCTATGGGTCCTAGGTATAGGCCACATGGAGATATGATCTCCCAAAGTGGGCCAATCAATCATCTGTTATAGGCTTAATGACTATTTTTTAGTCTAACGCCTGTTTGTTCAATGCTTGAATTTTAATTCAGGGGAAAAATAGGTGTTGGGTGTTAAACCAGCAGCCATTTTGGGTCTTTGGGTCACCCAAGTGGGGCCCAGAGGGGTGGAGTTTCTCTTGAGTTTTGGGACTAACCCTAGGGCAGACTCACACTTAATTGAGTTTTGAAAAAGTGATTTTTTAAGATCCAAGCCTGATGCTTGAAAAACATCCCAATGCCTGAATTCCTGTCCAACACCTGTTTATTGAAAAATCAGGCGTTAGGAGGAAATGAGGGCCCACAGAGGTGCTGTTGCATAGGGATGACTCTTAAATGTCAGAAGATGCCTTGGGACACGTTTTAGGATAATCAAGGCTCCCTAGGGTAGGTCCTAGATCTCAACGCTTGAATTTATCCTTGACGCCTGCTTGTCCAATGCCTATTTTTTAATTAAAAAAATAGGCGTTAGTTACTGAGAGAAAATCCAGCAACTGGATTTCTCAATTTTGAGCCTTTATGGTTTTGTAAAAGTTGTAAAATTAAGCATGTTCATAGCAGGTATATAGACCCAACTTTGGAGAATATGTTCATTGCAGGATCTTGAGCTCAAATTTTCATATGTTGCTCTTGCTATGAACATCAAAATAGGTGACATCTCGAGGCCTTCCACAGCTCTAAATTTGGGTCTCAAAAGACCCAGTTTTTAGGGTCTATTTGGGGTGCCATCTCGAGGCCTTCCACAGCTCTAAAAATTACAAAATTAAATACAGAACTCCCTACATATGTCTAGTACAATATAGTAAAAAGTGGGATCAAGAAACCCTCTACAAAATTCAAATAAAAATTGACATCAAAATAGGTCAGAAATAAGAGCAAAGTAGAGGCTGTTGAGCCTCTACCTTGTACCCAAATTAGAGCAATGCTCTAGCATAAATTGGACAGCATAACAGTTGTCAAATGGAGTAATTTGAAGTGTAGAACATGATTAGAGACTGGGTTTAAGCTTACCTTGCCAAGGGTTGGGGATGACTTATACTTTTTCTCTTTTTCTTCCTCTTTTTCTCCTTAGGGTTAGGGTTTGTGGTTGTCAACCCTGTTTACCACGAATTTAGGGCTATTTATTGCCTCAAATTAGTGGGATCAATGGTTGGATTTGAGGATAAGGATGTTAGGATAGAGGGTGAGGATGATCCTTATCCTAAATAGAGTGTAGGGCTAGGACTGGATTTGGGTGTGTGGTTGAGATCGATTTGGGGGGAGAGACATGGATGGGTGACATGGCCATGGGGAGGGTTGGATGGGGTTTGAGCTAACTTAATGGAGGGTGAGATGAGGGGTATGCTAATGGGGTTAGATGGGGGAGGCTATGGAGGTGTCATGGGGGATGCCGTTCAACA
>JAOXJP010169912.1:0-12701 GCA_025762735.1 Platanus orientalis
GCGACCACAGAGATATACACCGGCCTCGTTTCGTCGTCAGCGTCAGATGTTTATAAGAGACATTATATATATATATATATATATATATATATATATATATACATCAAGACCCCTAAAACTAAGGAAATTATAAAAAGACTTCTGGCCATGAGAGGGCCTTATTACAAATTAACAATTATCCTAATCTACTTAGTCCAAATTGTATGGATTACCCATTGTTGTCTAATTTTAATTTCTTGGCAGCATATGCTCCTGCATTATAAGGGCCCAAGAACCAAATTTCAGCATGCCGGACTGATCTAGAGTTTTGCGGACTGATCTGGAGTTTCTTGGGCATACATAGACCAAATACACCAAAAAAGCCCTAGACTGAGCCAATGTTTAGTGGCTCAGTCCAGTGTGGATCGGTCCACACTTTTGTATCTATGGATTGAGCCACAAAATTGTGGATCGGTCTGACGGCTGCAAAATTTTTAGAAACAAATTTAGAAGATCCGTGGGGAAGTGGGATTCTACCCTGCTCAACTTCTATGATGTATATATAGTCTCTATGGTTGTCTAGGATTAAGAGATTTATTGTAGGAAAGAAAAGAGAGAAAAACACGTGGTTTGTGAGAGATTGAGAGAAAACTCTTGTATTCTTCCAAAGTTAGTGAAGCTTTTTCTACAGCTCTGTGGTTTTTCCCCAACTTGGGGTTTTCCACATAAATCACGCGTTCTTGTGTGTGTTTGTGGTTTGATTGTTTTGTTTTGATTATTATTGCTGCTACTTGTTTGGTTTGATTGGTAGGATTTTGGATTAAACCCCTAACAGACTTGTGATGAGTTACTTGAGGAACCAGTTATGATTATTGATGAGAGCTTCATCGCTACCCTAGTTTGTGACCAGCCATCGGATGAGGTTCTAGTTGCTGTCTAGGATGAGATCTAGTCCATTTTGGTAGACACACCGAGCGTAAGAGTTTGTGATGTTTTTAGACATTGTTGAGCTAGTTCACGTTTAACTGGTAGATGAAGACCAAGTTCCCCCTAAAGAAGATGTCAAGATTATTGCGATTGATACATTGGCTCTTCCATAGTTGCATGACTCCAAGAGGGTTACGTATGAGGTTAATAAGGAAGAGTATTATGAGGTTTTTCCACTATCAGCTACTTATTAGAGGATAGATGAGCTATATTATGAGGACTTTTCCAAATCATATGTTTACAAGATGACGGGGTTGCATCATAATTTGATCGTGGGTGGAATTAGCCTATGGTTACGTGGTTCGCGCTTCCCAAGGTTGCTTATCATTTCTCTTTACAAAACTCTGAGGTTGAGTTTTTTCAAACAAGGGGGGTTTGATGCGGACTTTAGAGCTACATGAAGCCCATACATGGCCTTGGTGGGGTCCACACATAAAGGTACACAAGAAGACACATGAAGGAAACCCATGGTTACTCATTTTGGAGTTCAAGATGCAAGATGGCGATTTTAGTGCTTTTATGAGAGTTTTATTGTGTTATTTATATTTTATTAAGTAATAGAGTTAGGACATACTAGGAATTATCGTTTTTGTTTTTGGTCAATTTTATAAAGCACCTATTATAAGAGAAATAGGGTTGGTCGACCACTATAGCAAGAGCCCACGTTTTGGGCTATTTTATTTAGATATTTAACAAGTTTGTTAATAGGTTTTAAGGAAGGTTAGTTGGGAAAATTCTATTTCTTTTTAAAATTTGAATTTTAAGGGGGGTTTCTTGGCCAAATCGTAGCCCATAAGAATCCTTCCCTCTTTCTTTTCTTTAATGAAAAATTATGAAGATTTTGGCTGGTTTTCTCTCCAACGAGTGGAACTTTCCCTTTTCAAATTTTGGTGCCTAAACTTGAACCCTAGGATGGTGATGTCTAAGGGCTTGTGAGGTAGGGGATTACCCACATCCAAGTATCTATCTTACTTTCTATTATATCTTGCTGCCACAACCAGAAAACCCCACTCTCTTTTTAATTCCTTTCAATTTCTTCCATTAACTCTTGATTTCCCACCTCTATACCTCACAGCCAGACCTAAACACCATCACCTTTGCTTTCCTCCATTAGAACTCACCCCCAGTGAGCATCCACCATGCCTGTGGCACCCATACATCCCCCACACTCTCCACTGATTTCACCCCGAAATCATTAACACAGTACCATTAAACTTGCTGTATCCTGTCCAAACGTGATCCAATTTCAGTCTTAGTAAACCCCTGTATTTTGCTTTTAAACAGCCACTATTTCCATTAGATCAAACCATTTAATATTCCCAAATTTTATCCCTTCTAGCTTTCTGATTTTACTTCACGTCCTATAACTATAACTAAACAGAGGCTGTTTAATCTTCCATTGGACCTGATTTTAACTCTTATCAGTCCACCTTGACCCATTCAAAAGGCCCTTTATTTATTCCCTGCTTGGAGGCCTAAATTGCCTTTATGTCATTGCTGTTTTGGCCCAGATTGGCAACCAGAGACTTATACCCGAGAGCCTACGCCCTATCATCTTCTGACTGGGATTCATTTGTTTGTTTGAGTTCTTGTGTATGCTGCTGCATCAATGATATCTTTGTTGGTACATCCACGATCTAATGGAATGACTATCTTGTTTCTGTTTGTAGACTTGTTCTGGTTCATAATACTATGACCTAGCACCAATAATAAGTGAGAATGTTTATCCCCTTTCTCTTTGTGGGCTCGTTTTCTACTATTAACAGTTTGGTCTTCATGTAACAGGTATCTATCATGCAAATTGCTTCTGAAAAGACAGTTTTCATTATTGATTTGATAAAGTTAGCTGAAGACGAAGCTTATGTCTTAGACTGCTGCTTAAAACGCATTTTACATTCTCCAGGCATTCTGAAGCTAGGTATTTGACTTTCTGAAAACATTAAATACTCAAAGAATCACTCTTATAAGACCTTATTTATCTTCAAGTGGAAGTATGGTGTATTCACGAGAGATGGGAGTATCCCCATACTAGTGAAGCACATAATGGGGGTTTTAGAACCACATTCACCGTCCCCATTAAAGATTCCTAGATACAGATCTGCCTCATTGGATTATATTACCATCTTAATCATTAAAATTATTTATATATATATAATATCTTCTATATACATTTTCTGATCATCCAAATAGAGAGGGAGAACTGAATGGTTTCGCATCTAATGGGATGATTCATTTCTTAGAAGATTTCCTAGGTCTGATCCATCAATTGGTGGATTTTCCTTCTTGTCAAGAATACCCAATGTTTCTTCTATCAATGATAAATCAATGAGATATAAAATAATGGTTGCTTTGTGATTGTGCAACTTGTAGGTTATAATTTACAATGTGATATAAAGCAGCTGGCTCATTCTTATGGAGACCTGGAGTGTTTCAAGCACTATGAAATGTTACTGGACATTCAAAATGTGTTTAAAGAACCTCGAGGTGGTCTCTCCGGGCTTGCCAAGGTAGTCTAAAAGATGGTTATTATGGTATAACCCAATCCACTGCCCAACTAAATTCCATTTTATTATTCTATTCTGATGTTTTCTTGTGATTTTCTTTCGTTCCATTTACTCTCTTGAATCACTATTCAGTTCTGATCAGAAATGTAGGAGTTTTTGTATATCTCAACAGCAATTTGAATTGAATGTCTAAGTTTTGAATATGCTCAGTTTAACATCTTGAATTTAATCGATATCCATGGCACTTATTGAACTAGAAAATATTGGGAGCTGGGTTGAACAAGACGAGGCGTAACAGCAACTGGGAGCAACGACCTTTGAGTCAGAATCAAGTATGTACATTTTTGTTTTTTTGCTTCTCAGTTTCTTTTGCTTTAGTGCTTACTTGCTTGGGCAATTATGGATGGGGGCTTACGATAACTTTAGTTTTAACATTCGAGTTTTCTACAACTTCTAGACACGTCCATTTGTAAGTATACACAAGTGCTTGTGCACATGTACATGCACTCACTCACAGACAATCAATACATATACATTAAAGACGGTTTACTAAAGTGGAGCCCATCACTCTGTGTTCTGCCTGAGAGATCTTCCATCCTGAAAATCCTTCCAATCAGATGAATGTAAGCCTTCAATCTATCACATTGTTTTGAATTCTCAGAGCTATTATTTTGAAACAGTATTGTAAAGTGGCCTGTGGATTTGATGATTAAACTCATCTGACTTTGTTGACTATTAAAAAATGTTGAGATATCCTTGGTGATCCTGTCAGATGATGGGCTCAATTGCATTTAAGCTGTGTTGTAATATGATGTTGGTAGATTGCCTTTTACGTTCTACCAAATGTGGACAATATACAACTCAACTCAGCAAAGCCATATTCTAAAACTACTGGAGTTCCATTAAATCATAAGCCCTCAAACCTTTTCTCACTACTTTGACCCTAGTCCTTTTTGGCATTTCCCTTATTAGAACCTTCTACTTGCACAATATTACTCCTCACTGGTGCAGTCATTAGTCTTTGTTGCATGACCGAACCATCTCAATTTACTTTTCTCCATTTATCCATAAGTTACTGCTGATGCATTCATTTTTTATTTTATCCTCTTCAGTCTTGCCACAATCTATCTCAATACGCTCATCTCAGCTACACTAATTCCATGTTTGTGTTGTTTCTTGATTGTCCAACGTCCTATCCAATAAAGAATGATTCATCTTATAACCATTTTATAGAACTTCCCTTTTCAATTTTAATGATCTACATTGATGCCATGGCACTCCAAAAGCACCTCTTCAATTCTACTGCATTCTAAGTCTGATGTAGGATGTATATAGAAAGTGCACAGGCTGTATAGGTCAACACAAGGACAAAATTCTGCAAATTTCGGGCCAGGGGTATTTCTGTAATTTTGGCAGATTTGGGTGAAAATTATCAAAAGACCACTGACGTATATCAGAAATTTTCATATTTATGAGGGTGATTCTTACTTATAAAAGGGAACTATGTTCAAAATTTCAGGAATTTTGGATTAGTTTTGAACTTTTGATACGTAAAATCATGAAAATTTCAATCCAAGTCTATACTTTGAACCAGAAATCTAAACCCCAATTGGGAAAAATCTCTAATTAATCTTGTAAATTAAGAGGATTTTGGTGGGTACTTGAGGGATTTGATAGGGTTCTGTTAGGAGAACAAAAACCCCAAGGTCATTGAAGAAAAGAGAGTCCAATGAAGGGGCCAATTTTAAAAATTGATAACAGACCCAGAATAAAAATCAAAACTACTAAAAACCCAGAATTTTCTAATTAATACACCCACTGCAGAATCTAATGGAGCTTTGTAGACCAGAGAGGAACATTTTAAAGAACAGAAAATCAATTAAAATAAAATCCCAAAATACCTGAGTTTTGTAGCACACGATTTGGGTTTAAGAAACTCCAATAAAATCCATTGAGCTCCTTGTGTTTCTGCAGAGTTCTATTAGTACAACAACACTTAGGAAAGGAGGGGATTTTAGGATGAAGAAGAGATAGAGAGGGCTGTCATGGGGAAGAAGAGAGAAAAGAGTTGAGGTCATGTGGGATGGAGAAGAGAGGGAAAAGGGGAGCCTCACGGCTGCTACCCTAAAGAATAGGGGAGAGAGAGAGAGAGAGAAAAGGAATAGTGGGTCACGCCCAATAACAGTCTCCAATTTTATTCAAATTCTTCTCTACTCAAATCGTGGGGATGGGGGCCTTTGATAGGCTTTACAAATAAAGAAAGAATAGAAACCAAAAAAAAAAAATAGCAACTCCTAAAATAGAAGGTCCTCAACTTGATGCCTAACACTTACTTGAAAATCCAAACTATTAGAAACCAAGTTGCTTAAAATCTAAAACTTCTAAATATCAAAGTTTCCCTAAAAACTAAACTACTAAATACTTGCAATAAGAGGGGATGCCAACCAGCTTGGTTGTGGGCTCCTTTTGTTGACTTTGGAGAATCCAAAAGATTCTCACTTCTTAGTTGGATGACCAGCTCATGTGTGAGACCCATTGGCTGATTTTCTTAAAGCCACCAAAGAGAGAAAAAGTAGCTACTGTTGTTTTGACCCTTTCCTACTACTAATCGTGGTTAATTTTAGCCTTATTACAAAGAGACCCTTCCAATTACAATAACCAAAAAAACCCTTTGCAATAAGCCTTATTACAAATAACTCCCTAGATCCTAAAATACTTAAAATAACACATCTAAAATACAACTTTAAATTCGGTCCTCTTATGTGGAGGCACATATAAAAGTCTCTTGGATATGTTTGTATCATTCTCCTGGGTAGGGAGAAATTCGACCTTGAATTTGAAACGCGCCACCATGTTTCATTGCTTCAAATTAGTAGTAAGATAGGAGTCCTCAGTAAAGGGTGGTAGGTGTGGTGGAGGTTTGAAATTGAGGAATTGTATGCTCCTTCCAGAATTGGTGGCGTCTTTGGCTTATTAGACCTTTTCCTTGATCTGGTCTACTTCCGGTTTTTGCTCGAACTAGAATCTTTGGCAAATTCTGACCCTTAGTAAAGATTTGCTGCAATGTTGGTAGAGGACCAAGTATGGATTCTTTGTAAGAACCTAACTACTTTAATCTCTTTCTTTTCCTGATCTTGGAATTCTTTAGAGTTGTGCTTTTAGAATCAAGCTTCTGATCTGGAACTGAATAAGATGTTACAATTGGAGCTCGTTTTGCCTCTTGTTTTGTTTTTAACCTGATGCAAACAACACAAAGAGACTTATGTTTGTGCCGCTCCACAAGAGGGTTAGATTTAAGTATACATACTATGTGAGGTTATTTAGGATCTTGTAAAGGGGGTACAACATTGTGTCCATGTAATAAGGCCAATAGTGCCAAAGTTTTGTTGGGGTTTTTTGAGAAAATAATCACATCACTTACCTTTAGCCCAAGTTTTTCAATGGTTAGAACTTTCCCTTTTGGTTTGATTTAGTGTCATTAGATAAGTTATTCAGTTACCTTTATAATAATACTATGATTGTGCAAATCCGATGTGATTTGGGAAAGTTATGAACAAATTACTAAAGGGGCATCAATGAATGGCGTGAATAGTGTTTTGGGTCAATAAGTCAAAGTGTGGGCTCATACAGGTTGATAGCCCCTAGTTCCCATACCTTTTACTAATTTTAATTTTTACGAAAATAAGTTTTTAGAAAGTTTTATGTTTTAGAAAACTTGGTTAGTAAGTTTAGGATTTCAGGTTGTTTCTAATTTTTTAAGGTTGTAAACCTATTTAAAGGTACCCCCTCCCCATGAATTAAAAACATCGAAGATTGATTAAAGATAGTGTGTTATTGGTGGTCTCCCAAGGCAGCCATGGGCTGGTCCTTCCTTCTACATAGGGTGACACCATCTTCTAGGCTCCTCTCCGTAGCCTGTTATGAGTTATAGCACCAAGGTGCACTCGTGAGGTCTCCTCACCCTCCCTCTCTTCTTCAAAGTATATCTCTTATCTTTCTCTTTCTGTCACTTAGTCTCTTCTTTCTATCTATACTACTATTTTTTTTCTTCTCCCTTAAAATTCAAAGATTCATTTCTAATCTCGTAAAACTCAATTAAAGAATCTTTGCAAGTTTATGAAATTTCATGATTTGGGTTATCAAATCTTATCCAAATATCATGAAATTTTAACTATAGAACCCTTAAATACGTCAAAAACTATCCTAAAATTTTTGGAATTTTTCGACGCATCATAGGGGTATTTTGATAATTTTCGGACTTTCTGTCTAAAATTACATAAATGCCCTTTTGGCTATTTTTTTTTTTCATTCTATATTCTTATAAACTCTAATTATGTGATTCTATTCTTTGTTTCTCTTATTTTGTGGCTACTTGAAGAGCTAAATTCAATTATTAAAAGTTTTAGCTTCCACACTTTTTTGCTCTAACAATTATTTAAGCCTCTTGATATCCTACATCAATTTTGGTATTTTCTCCATTGTGTTGCATCAAAACCTTTTCCATTCTTGTTCATCTCATCAACGATCCTTAGCACATGAAGGCAGTTTGAAGAAGCTCACACTTATTTTGGAAAATCAAATAGAGATATTCGTCCCTATAGTAAATAGAAGATCTTTTTAGTTGTGATATTTCCACTTTTGCTTCAATAAGTTCACCCTTAATCTGATTTTCTGATTTGCAAGCTTCTCTCATAATTTTCCCAGAAATCTCAGTTTATAATACCATAAATAGTCGTTATGGAATTCAGATTTCCTAGGAACTTCCTTCCAATAAACCTTAAGAACTCAACTAGATAGGAATTAGTTAGAACTTGACTCTGATACCACTTTAATATAGGATGTATAAGGAAAGTGCCTATGCTGTATAGGTTAACAAGGACAATTTTTTTGCGAATTTCAGGCCAAAGGTATTTCTGCAATTGTGGCAGAATTGGGTGAAATTATCAAAAGGCCCCTGACATGCGTCGGAGAATTCTCATATTTTAGAAGGTGATTTTGACTTTCAAAAGGAGACTATTTTAAAATTACAAGAATTTTGGAATAGTTTTGATAGGTCAAATCATGAGAATTTCAATCTAGGTATACTTTAAACCATGGTTCTAAATTTCGATTTCCATGAAATCGTCCAAGGGTGTTCTAAAAATTTTGGGGAAATTTCGATGTTTTATTTCAAAATATTGGAATTTATATATATATATAAAGTAATAAGGTAATATATTTTTTTCATTAATCTAAAATGAATTTTTCAGTATGATATTTTGGTATATTTTGAGAAATATCAAATTTTTGGTCGAAATTTGGTAAAAATAGGATTCCCCATCTTTTTCATTTTGACCCTCCAATTTTTTTTTCCAAAATTTCGGTGAAATTTTTGAAAATTTGTCAAAAATTTGAACCATGCTTTAAACTAGAAAACCTAAACCAGATTTGGGGAAAATCTCTAATTAATCTTGTAAATGAAGGGGATTTTGATGGGTACTTAAGGGCTTTGATAGGGCTCTGTTAGGAGAACAAAACCCCAAGGTTTTTGAAGAAAAGAGAGTCCAATGATACGTGAATTTTCTAACTAATACACCCATTCCAAAATTTAATGGAGCTTTGTAGACCATAGAGGAACATTTTAAAGCACAGAAAATCAATTAAAATAAAGTTCCAAAATACCGGAGTTTTGTAGCACATGATTTGGGTTTAAGAAACTCCAATAAAATCCATTGAACTCTTTGTGTTTCTGCAGAGTTTTATTAGTACAGCAACTCTTAGGAAAGGAGAGGATTTTAGGACGAAGAAGAGATAGAGAGGGTGGTCGTGGGGAAGAAGAGGAGCGAGAGAAAAGAGTTGAGGTCACGGGAGATAAAGAGAGAGAAAGAGATAGAAAAGGGAAGCCTCACAGCTACTACCCTAAAGAATAGGAAGAGAGAGAGAGAGAGAGAGAGAGAGAGAGAGAGAGAGAGAGAGAGGACAGTGGGCCATGCCCAATACAATACACAAGTCTCCATTTTGATTCAAATTCTTCACTATTCAAATCGTGGGGATGGAGGCCTTTAATAGGCTTTACAAATAATGAAAAATAGCAACTCCTAAAATAGAAGGTCCTCAACTTGAAGCACAAGATTACCTAAAAATCTGAATTACTAAAAACCAAGTTTCCTAAAATCTAAAACTTATAAATATCAAATTTCCCTAAAAACTAAACTACTAAATACTTGTAATAAGAGGGATTGTCAACCAGCTTGGTTGTGGACCCCTTTTGATTGACTTTGGAGAGTCCAAAAGATTCCCATTTCTTGGTTGGATGACCAGCTCATGTGTGGGACTCATTGGTTGATCTTTTTAAAGCCACAAAAGAGGGAAAAAGTAGATGCTGCCATCCCACCCTTTCCTACCACTAATCATGACTAAATTTTAGCCTTATTACAAAGAGACCCTCCCAATTAAAGTAATGAAAAACCCCTTGGCAATTTGCTTTATTACAAATAACTCCCTAATTCCTAAAATACTTAAAATAACACATCTAAAATACAACTTTAAATCTGGTCCTCTTGTGTGGAGGCACATACTAAAGCCTTAACCTAGGACTCTACACACGCCCCCTAAAATTGAAGGATTCCGGAACTGCCACCGGGCTATTTGTGGCCAAGGAGAATAGACCACTAAACTCCTCCTTAAGGGGGGCCTCCCCCACCCAAGGATCCTCCCAAAGCTTAATATCCATATCCAACCCTAGCTTAAACTGAATAAACTTCCAAAAATCCGTCCTTACCTTCATTATCGACTTCCAAATCTCACACCCATACCTCACCCACACATCATTAGACTCCAAAACAAAATGTTCACCAAATCTGGCAACCATCACACTCCGCCACAGTCTTTGTCCCTCCCGAACCGCCAAAGCCATTTAGCTAACAACACCCGATTATAATATATTAACTTCCTAATCCCAAGCCCACCATTATCCAATGGATTGCAAATAATAGTCCAATGGATCTAACTTGACATTTAGTTCAGGATATCTTAAAGCCTTTTGGTTCTAAAAATCCCTCCATGGATCTAACTTGGCATTTACCTCATTATTCTCGTCAATCAAAACTATATCATCAGCAAACCACATACACCATGTGGCGTACTCCTGTATATGCCTAACAAACTCATCCATAATCAATGCTAACAGATATGGGCTAAATTCCAACTCTCGACGTAAAATCTTTATCCCGTAGTTGTTCTAACACTAATTACCACTCCATCATACATATTTTTAACCAAGTCAACATATGTACTTGAGAGCTCATTCTTTTCTAGCAGCTATTAGATGATATTTTAGGGCCATATATATTGTTTCTCTAAATTAAATACAGGTCAAGTGAAGATTCTTCTCCACCAGATTTTTCAATCACGCTAATGGAAGGACATATCTTTGTGTTTAGATCTACCTAGCATTACTCCAAAGTCCAAACTAATTTTCTTATACCCTAGTTCATGTTTTAGTTTGTATTCATCACTCTTTCCAAAAGCTTCTTAGTTTGGTTCATAAGCTTGATCGCAAGATAATTGGTTCAACTCTAAATATTCCCTTGTGATTATAAGTAGTTGGGAACCATATGCTTCCTCAAACACATTAGAATAAAGTTGAGAAGGGTGATCCAAATAGAATATATCCTTGATGAACAAAATACTGTTTGCAGCCATATTCCGTTACATGGAAATTCCATGAAGAGTAATCTCTTGGTTGAAATCTTGGCGACACAGAATAAGATTTTATCAAGGTAACTTGAGTTAGTGATACTAGTGAAAATAATAATAATAATATATATATATATATATATATATATATATATATATTTCCTGTCTAAACTTTTGACGAACTGGTTAACACCTCTCCAAGACCGAGCCCTGGGGTTGAATCCCTCCTGCAGCATTCTGCATGTGACTGAGCTGACATTGGTCTCTTCCACTTGTGTGGGTCCCACACTGTGATGAGGCAGTCTGTGGGCCCGAGTGGCCCTACCAAAAAAGAATGAGAACTGAATATTTTTCTACAGCAGAAAAGATATCTTTGATATTCTAGGTGGAAAAAATAAATAAATGCAACTTATTGGCTGAGTCAAGAAAATACAAATTAGCTTGCCCGTAAAATATTTGTGTAAGACAGTTCTTTTGGCATTCAATAGCGAAGACAAATCTGAAAACACCTTTTGTCTTAAAATTTATAGCCAAATCAATTCTGAATAATTAATGAACTGTGAACTTTGTAGTAAGAACACAAAAAAAACCTAATCAGGTAATGTCATGAAAGCATTTATAATCGATATGATTAAATATCAGTCTGCATGTTTACCTCAAATGTGGTTTGAATTAAAAAATTGAACCTGTTGTGCAGTTGGAATATGCAGCTCTCGATGCTGCTGTACTCGTTCACATATTCCACCACGTCCGTAGCCAATCTCAGCCCACAAGTGTCAAAGAGGGGCAATCAAAAATCGAATGGAAATCTTACATTGTAAGTAGAGAGAAAAAGAGTACATGTGTCCTTTTATTTGCAAAGGGTATCCTCTGATGCATTGAGCTCTATAAAGCAAATTGGGGATCCCCCGCCCACCTTTGGTTTTTCTTTCAAAAGTCTGCAAGGAAAAAGTGGTGTTGGTAGATCCTCTGGTGTTACTGGGCTCAATACATCTTCTGGTGTAACAAGCTATTTAGGTGCAGGAGTCCAATTTTCAACGTTTTTTTTTTTTTTTTTCATTTTTCAGGTTTCCTACATGGACAACGGGAAAAAACCCAAGAATACAGCTAAAAGTAGAAAGAAGGTTGGAAGTGAGACTGACGTCCCTTTACAATCCAATTAGTTCAAAGTCACATATTTCTCACCCGCTTTGCTTGCAGCTGTATTTCTGTAGATATTCTTTTTCAGTTGAATCATCAGGAAACCTCACATGGCTATGTAAATATTTTCTTTTTAGCTGATTCCTCAATTGACCTCACTGGTCTTTATTAGTTTTTGAAGACTTGAAGCCATCACTCTAGTTTTTTGCAATGCACATATGAAAAAGCCCCCCCCCCCCCCCTCTCCCCCGCGTCTATGGAACCGAAATTTGCCGATCAAAATCACCTTGTTTGACCAAATGTAGAAACGAAATGATAGTCCTTCTAACATATCGCTGAAATGACCCATTGATGTATATATATATATATATATATATATATATATATATATATATCTCTGTCTATAATAAAAAT
>JAOXJP010169923.1:0-12701 GCA_025762735.1 Platanus orientalis
TTCCACCTTAGCAAGAATATCTAACCCTCCTCTCTAAGCAAGTCCACATAATTGACCTACAACTATGGCTATTGAGAATGACTCATTTTCAGCATCAATCATTTTATTACCAAAAACCATTAGTTCTAAAGCACTCTCCGATGTACCTCCTGACCTCAGTTTGTCACATTCACCAATAGATGCACCAATATTCTTTCCTGACATAACTTCATAGTCTCTAAAATCTGATTTTACCTTGTTGGATGAAGATAAAAGTTGAACTATTGCTGGAAATGGAAATTATCTTGATGCCTTTCTCCACATTTAACTGAAGAATCATAAACTAGTGGCTTATTCAAATCTAATGCATTGATATTCCATGACTCAATACAACAATCCTCAACATTGTCCTTTTGGAGCTTTTCTAAAGATATAAGTTCTTCAGTTTCAACAATTGCACACCACTGATCTGAAGAATTCTTGAAGGATATTCTGGTGGACAAGCCTTCAAGGTCATTCTTTTTATCATATCTTGAAGGACATTTCTTAGTTCTTGTAGCCGCTTCCCATTTACTTCCATTGTAGTCCTTATCGAGGTCAAAATTTCCTCGATTTTGGTCAATCTACTTTCTTCTACCATGGTAGGAAAGCCAATCTCTGATACCATTATAACATACCTAACTAGGACATTGCTAAAATGATGAGACAGTTGGAATGCTTTGAGGGACTCCTTCCCCCTTAGGACTCATGGTTTGCATTGTAAAATCAATCTCCCCATTCTATTGATAATCCTCCCAAAAAACTAGAGTTATATCTTGGTAATATGGAGAAGACTCGATTATAAATCAAATTCAAATGATCAAACTTTTCCTAAACAACTCCTAAAGACTAGGGATTACATTCAAATAAACAAACTCTTTATAAACAGCTTTTAAAGGCTAGGGATTACATTGAATTCAAAAACAAATCCTACCATTAAAACTTCATAGGAATAAAGAAGAATTATTGGACTAAACTATGACTAAACTTCTCATGCGCTATGTCAAGAGGGTCAATTAGGGTACGCTACATTGCAAGCCATGTTCGGGATCGTCGGGGCAGCACCAACACTTGGAATACACGGAGTCGGAGGCCGCATCAGTGTTGGAGAGATTTCACTACTCGTACCATCGGACGAGGACTTTGAACTCCAGCTCTACTTTGAGGTTGTTGGAAAAAGAGATGAAGGCAAGATTGAAGGGGCTTTCATGTGGTGAAGGAACTCTGCTGTCGATGACTTAGTCGAGTTGAGTTAGTTGTGTTCATGGAGGAAGATGAGCCTAAGGAGTGGGTCACGCAAGTTGAGCATGGTGTTCTCACCACCTTACTTTCTTTAAATCGGGGAAGTAACAATCTCAAGCAGATTCAATTTAGGTACTTTGTATTCTTCTTCATTAGATACCAACAGTTGTGATTTTTCCTATAGTGGTTACATTTTTAGGTCTCATTTTGTGGTAGTAAATCTAGGAATTTGTCATTGTTTGCTTCAAATCAAACAGTGACCAAAAGATATGCAAGTATGTGTCCACTTCTTGTGGCCATTTGATTTGAATTAGAACTTTAATCTGGTGTGTTGCCATTGATTTTTCCCTTAAAATCATGATGTTCTAGGCTGTATCACTTCTCATATCTCCTTTTTCTTTGTTGTTAATGGAAGTGTTGCGCAGAGGCCAAATGAATAAAACTCATGCCTTCTTTAATTCGATATTGTTTCTTTGGTAGAACTCGGGGAGGGTGGGGTTTGGGAATAGGGATTGTGGGTTAGTCTCAAACTTCAGGGTATAATAATTTGGTACATGGACATGTTGTGCACCACCAAATGGGTTCCACTTTCCACAACACAGTGGTAAGCAAATCTAGCTTATCTCATTATTCCTATCATTTTATATATGGGTTAATTTAAGTCTCGGTCTTAGAATCCTTAGGGTGGACATTGGGGTGTTGGGGGTTTCGGATTCCCCGTTTTGCCCATGGTTTTGAGCCACACTTTGGTGTAATCACCGGCGCATGATGAGGGGTTGCTAACCTTGGAGGGTTAGGCTTTTCTGGGAGTTGCCACCAACTCGGGATTAACCGATGGAGTTGGACATCGGTTCTCCCTTTTGAGGGGAACAAGAGAATTCTAGACCTGTAGCTCTAGGGTTTAACTCCTAAAATTGGTCTGAGTTTCTAAGAAAAAGGGTAAGTTGTTTAGTTTCATTTGGGAAAGGTGTTAGGCACCCCAAATACCCACCTTTTTAGAGTGACTTCTCTCATTCATATATGTTCTAAGTTAAGTTGAAATCCATGCTTGTGAAATAGGGAAGATGTAGGTTTCTATAATTTTCTCAGGCTTAACGCCTAAATTTGCTTCCAATACTTGAATTTTCAACGCCTGAATTTAATTAAGGGGAATTCAGGCATTGGTTTCTCGAAAACCCAAAACCTGCCTTTTGTTTTAACTTATCTTCTATAATTTTATGACTTTTTGTAAAAGGGGGAGACCCTTCTTAAGTATTCACATAGTTTTATTCGAGTTAGGACAAACCGTGGTACAACAGATGGAATAAAAAGTGAAAGTATCACTTTCTAGGTTTCAGGCCTAATGCTTGTTTTTAGTTCTGATGCCTTAATTTCCAACACTTGAATTTAATTTAGGGAAAATTTAGGCTTTAGTTGTTAGACAGGCCAACAACAAACACTAAGCTTTTTTTGGTATTTCTATGGGTCCCAATCCTATGGGACCTTTACAGAGAGGTAGGGGCTTGTCCCTGGGACAAGGACTTTTGTTTCCAGAAGTTACGACTTCTATACATATAGAGATTTTCCCTAAAAAAAAGGGTAGATTGGTTATTCTGCATAGGCATAATGCCTGAATTTTATGTCCAATGCTTGAATTTAATTCAGGGAAATTTAGGCGTTAGTTATTGTGACATCAACTTACCTTGGGTTTTGGGTCCTTTATGTGAGTCCCAGGGGTAAGAAACATTCCTAGACAAGGGTGAGGGGGCCCTTCTATGGTCCATGGCCTAAGCCCTAGGTTTGCCATATATTCATTTCATTTTTCAAAAAGTGATTTTTATTCACAAGCCTAACGCTTGAAATTCCTCCCAATGCCTGAATTTCCTCCTAAGGCCTGAAATAAATTCAAGCATTGGGAATGAGAAATCAAGACCCGTAGAGGTGCATGAGCATAAGGGGGACTCTAAACAGTCATTTTGGCTTGTGTACAGATTTAGGAGGAATCAAGGTTCACTGGGGTGGGTCCCAGGTCTCAATGCATGATTCTTCAACTGATGCTAGTTTATTCAACGCCTGAATTTTAATTGGATTAAAATTTAGGCGTTAGCTGCTGGGAGCAAGTCCAACAGACAAATTTCTTAGATTTTGGGCCCCTTAAGGGAATTGGAAAATTATAAAAATTCTTCCAGATGCATGTACATAACATAAGAACAACATATCCAAAAAATTGGCTTATGAACATATCTACAAAATTCTACAAAAAATTAGCAATATATTCACAAAGCTAGGTCACAAATGAACAAATTTTTTGCGTCTGTTTAAGGGACCATCTTGGGGTTCAAACATGCTTGAAAAATTTTCAAATTTTTACCATAGGTTGGTCTCACTATTAGGAACTTACCATTAAAATTTGAACTTTATTGTCTTAGTACAAAATTCACAAAAAATGAAAAGTAGACAAAGATAAAAAAATAAAGACCAAAGGAGACAGATTTGTCTCCATTGTGTAACCCAAATTGAGGCAGTCTTATGGCATAAATTTAAACAACATAACAACATGTGAGGGAGCTAAATGAACTATTAAAATTAAACTTAAGTAGGGTTAGGACCTTAACTCAAGTTGGCCAAGGATTAAGGTTGGGATTGAGCACTTCTTTCTTCTTCTTCTTTTCTCTTTTCTCTTTTCTTTTTTTCTTTAGAAAACCAGCCCTAGTGTGCACGAATTTGGGGCTATTTATAGCCCTAAATTGGCTGGGCCAATGGTTGGGATTGGTCTAGAGGGTTAAGGGATCATGGGTTAGGTTTGGTTAGGTCTAGTTCACAAGGATAGGTGACATGAACCGATAGGGAACAAGCTCAGGGCCATGTTAGAAAAATGAATTAACATGATAGGATGATATAAACTAAGGGAAGTGATTGATTTGTGCATTATTTTAGCAAGGGTGGGGATTGATTTGGTTTAGTTCACAAGGATTGGTGACTTAGACCAATAGGAGACAAGTTTGGGGTCATGTTGGCAATCCAAATTACTTGGATTGATTAACACTAATCAACGGAGGGGATTGGTTTGGTTTTGTTCAACAAAGGGGGGAAATTGATTTGGTTTAGTTCACAAGGATTGGTGATATGGACCAATGGTAACTAAGGTTAGGGCAATGTCAATAATTCAAATGGTTTCGATTGGTTAATGCAAATCAAGGGAGGGGATTGGTTTAGTTTTGTTTAAGCAACGTGGGAGATTGATTTGGTTTAGTTCACAAGGATAGGTGACATAGACCAATGGTAGACAAGCTTAGGGCTATGTTGAAAATTTCAATGGTTTTGATTGGTTAATGGAAATGAAGAGAGGGGGCTAGTTATGCTAAATGGTGGGGTGGATCAAGACTTCCATAGATATTTGAAATTCATGTAGTTAATCCAAGGGAGGAGTGCATGGGGTACAGATGGGGATCCTAATCTAAGGGTGGGGGGCTTAAAACATTTAAGTGTGAATGCATTAATGGCATTAATGAGCTAAAATCATGAGATGATCTCATTAATGCCTTAATGAATTCATTTATAAAAAATTTGAAACCTTTCCTGGCCTTCTTTCTTTTTTAGCTCCCGTGCTTGGAAATCTGTAAACTTAGTGTCCATTTTCGAAGTACTAGATGTTTTAGTCGTAGTGGATCAGTTGGAACCAAATTATGATAAGAGAGGGGTGAAATCAGGGGTTTACTAGCCTCAAATGCTCTCTGATAAATATTGGAGGGGCAAAATGGTTAAATTGATTTTTGGAATCTTCATACAAAAGGTGACCCTCATGTTTTGTGAGCCATAGGCTCTTATTGCTTTGAATTTTGATATTTGGGCAAAACATTGAGCTCAAAACCCATTTTTGGGCTGCCCTAGCAAGTGTAGTTCGGGGTTTATCAAAGCTCAGAGAGTCTGGAGTCTACAGGAGCCAATAGCTCATCTAATGGATTCCTAAGTAGTTACTGAGGATTTTTCAAAGCAAAGTCGCTTGATAACAAAATGCCCTTATAACTCATTGCAGAATGGCAGTATTGGGCTAGCAGAGACCATCTGTTGTTCTAACTCATGAAATAGTCTTTTGAGGATAGGGTAAAAATTGAGAAAATGGGCCTAACCTAAATGAATTCTGAGTCCAGGGGAGTTTTCATGGGCTTATCCAGTGCTAAATATAGACAGACTGAGTATCATCCTGGCCTAGACAAAATGAAGTGAGTAGGCTCACATAAGTTTCCAAGGCTATTGAGGGGGACATGCTTTCAAAGGTCTTAGAATTATTGAGGGGTGACCATTGACAAACTGAATTTCAGAATTCTATTGCATTTTCGGGGTTTAGTTGAGTACAAAACATTTTGCTTGAATGTATAGCTCATTTTGAAGTAATTGGGAGAAACCGGGTTGATGGAATCTTCCAATGCTTTTTTCAATTTGCGGGTTTTGCAAAGGCCTCATGAATCTAGAGAGATGGGAACTGACTTTAACAAGATTTGGAGGTCCAAAGAACATTTTAGATCCATATGGACGAAATGGTGAAAAACTGACTTCTCACCCCTTGGGGAAGATTTTAGGTTTCACAGGGGTTTGAGACATCAGATGCTTCTATTTGGTGAAATGTCTAATTAAAGAAAGGGTCGAGACTAAAAGATGACCAATGACCTTTCCAAATTCTGACACCAGATGAATCTTTAAGAGCTTTTTGAGTGTTGTTTTTCGACCAGGGGTTCTCGAAGGTTGAGAAATTGGCTATTGTCAGTTTCTGAATATATTTGTCTTGAGATAAGTTCCTAAAAGGTGGTGGATATTAGAGTGTGCAAGACCTAACCTTACACAAATCAGGTAATGGGAGAAGCTTCAAGGGTCATTTGAGGGTCTAGGGGCAAATCTTGCAGCTAAAAGGGCAAAATGGTATTGTTTTATTTATGCTGCTAAAAGGAGTAAAGGCTGAAGAATTTGTTGACAATGTGTGAAGATGTCAAATTTTGTCTTTTGAAGGCCAAAGGGCAAAATGTTAATTTTTTCACTTATGATGCTTCATTGAGAAAAGGCTTACGGAGGTTGAAGAAATTAAAGGTGATTTATTTGGTGGTCTTGAATGTGGACCCTCAAGGTCCTACTGATGCTTCTTGGGAAATTAGGGTTTGACTAGAAATGGTGTATTTAGGCCGATCCACTGCACGTGGTGTGATATGGATGATGCCTTTTGTGACCGAAACATCAAGAGAAGATTTCACAAGAGATGCCTAACCTTCTAGAGTCCAATTTTCTCTCCTTGAACTAGGGTGCTTAAAGTTTTAATGCCTAAATGCTGCTTTACTGCTCATTATATGACCCAAGTCAAAATTTGGGTGCTAACAAATGCCCCTCTTTGGTATATGTGGCTTTGACATACATAGCAAAGAAGGAAAGGCCCTAATTTTGACTTAGACAAGACGATACTTCTTCTTTGCATGTAACTCATGGATATTGGGTGAATGGTTTTGAAAACTTGGAATAGTTTTAGCTAAGAAAATAATGGTGGGTTGCAACTTGTCCTTAACTTGTGAGTAAAGGTTTTGAAATGCCTTCTCGAGTTAAGAGTTAACCCTTTCAGTGTTTTATAAATGCCTTCAAGATTATCCGAGTTTCAAAAATGGGTGTCAACCGATAGACATACTCTCTTTGTTTTGAAAAAGGTGGACTATCCATGAGTTATATGAGAGACATTGGTACTTTCTCCATCTTATGGGGTGTTGCTATTAGCATATGCAATGCATTGGAAAAATATAAGTCATCGACATAGGAAGCAACTGCTTGAAAACATTGTGAAAAATTAATCATGCAAAAAGATGTAAACATACGAACCATTCAAATGACTAATGCACTTATATTTGTTTCTGGCTTACTTAATGATTATGTTATATGAGTTGTTTAAAGTTTCTTGTGAGATTTGTAATATTGACATGTTATGTACTTGTTGAATTGAGTGATCATTGATTCATTTGAAAATTTGATTGCTCGAAAGTCTTTTTGTGATTGTCCTTGAGAGTTTTAATGGGACTCATGAAGGGATGTTAGTGAAGCTCTCTCTAGAAAAGTTATGGAAAAAGATATGTATCATGATTGAACACTACTCAGGTTTGCATCAATCATGACACATATGTGCTAAATATCACTCCTGAAGACTACTTGTGGCTTGACATCAGTTGTGATACATAGACGAATCGATTTATGGCATTGCCCCCGTCCCGGTTAGGCAAATGTCATATTTTACAAGACTCACAGAGAGAATTTGGAAGCTCTCTCTAGAAAAGCTATAGGACCTTGGAAGGTCAGTGCTATGTAGCCATAAAGCGATGGTTACATAGGCTATAGATTGCTCCATGACATTATCCTCATCCCACTTAAACATTGTCAAGGCAAGGAGACATGCAAGAAAGAATTTGTAACGACTTTCTTCAAAGCTAGGATTAGATCCCGTAGGATCGGGTGTTGTGCCTTTCCCAGGTAGTAACAACCCAATCTTTGGTAAGGTAGGTATAACATAACATTTGAGGGTGACTGTGACACATGCTTATGTCCCAATAAGCTAGTGTCAAGCTAGGTCGGTGCTAACAGGTTGGTCTATTGAGCGATGACTGTCAGAACTGGTAGAGAAATGTTGTTGTCTCTTTCCTAAGAAACTGTGGAGAGGTTTTTCTCACAAGTAACCCATGTTATGAAAATTATACTTAAGCTTAATAGTGGCTTAGACTATGGCCAGAAGCTAGCTTTTTAGTAACTTGATGGATCGAAGTGTGGCATTACTTGTTGTCTGAAGTCAAACAATGTCACAGGGTGGCTGTTAGTAAATCATGTAGCCGATGAGGTACTGAACAAAAAGTGGCCAATGGTAGGTAAGCCATTCAAAAGTATGGACTAGGTGGTGCCAATGATTGAACTGGAAGGGTGGCTTTAGTTTGGATGTGTAGAGAAATGTTTTGAGCTCTGTCCAGAGAAGCAATGGTGGGTTTTTTCTCACAAGTAACCCTTTTGTTGTGAGGAGGATTTTTCAGGCAAAGCTAGTAGTCCCACTAGGGCCTTAGGAATTACACAAACTTTATGGAATGAATTATGTTGTGTGCTTACATCCTCATAAACATACATCACATGTGGGTCATCTCTTACAATCATTCCGTCTTTGATAGAGTGTAAGTAGAGCATCGATCAGGATTGGAGATGTTGTTGCGCTCTCTCTAAAAGCTGTGGAGGTTGTGATAATAAGGAACTTATTGCTATGTATTATACATAACTCCATAACAGTATTAGCACAAACATAATACATAGACTATGAACCAAAGTGTAGCATTCAGCTATATCCTAATAACTTGGATTCTACCTAGCAATTTGTTTGTGTATCTGGGATTGCTATTAGGGCTTATTAGAAATTTTTTTGGCTTTCTTCAAAAGCCATGGGATCTCGAGAGACCAGTGCTACGTATCTATTTCAACCATCAAATCTACAAATATGGTTGGCATAATATGCAGGCTATGAGGTGATGATACTTATCTACACCCTGATAGGCGGTTATTTGTGGAGGCCTTTCTACAAAATCAATGACCGACTCAACTTAGTGAACCTATGCAGCCTACATGAGGTAAGTTAGAAGGTTTTTAGGCTTACTTTAAAAGCCATGGTGATCCTAAGGGATTAGTGCTATATATCTATTTCAACCAATTTTTGAAGGTGGTTGTCATGGTATATAGGCTATGGAATGAGGATGAAATTTCTCTATACTCGAGTAGATAATTAGCTATGTCGAGGTTTCGTCCATTTCTGGTGAGGAAAGACCTAGAGTTCCTCATTGAACTTGCGGTGGCCTGAGCGGGGCATGTCAAGAAGTTTTTGGGCTTAATCCAAAAGCCATGGGGATCTTGAGGGATCAATGCTATATATCTATTTCAACCAATTTCCAAGGTGGTTATCATGATATATAGGCTATGGAACGATGATGAAATTTATCTAGACCCGAAAGACAATCAACAATGTCAAGGGTTTCGGCCATTTCTAGTGAGGCAAGACCTAAAGTCCTTCACTGAATTTATAGCGGCCTAAGCGGGGCTTGTCATGAAGTGTTTAGGCTTATTTTGAAAGCTATGGGGATCTTGAGGGATTAGTACTACACATCTATTTTAACCCTATTTGGAATAATACGTAAGATATAGAACGATGATCGGCATTTGCCTATGCTCGATAGATAATTTGTCATGTCAAAAATTGTGGCCATTTCTTATGAGGTAGGGTCCTCACTGAAACTTTCTGAGGCCTGAGATTAACAAGGTTGAAAATGAAAGGGATATCATTTTCAATCTAACATTGTTGTGATTATGGGCTTAATTAGGGTGATGATGTATCATCAGATTTCTTGCCATAGAGCGGACTTCAACAAGGGCGAGGATTCATCATTCTAATTGCTTGTCGTAGGTGGACATTGATAGTTCATGGTTTAATTTGATTGATTGCTACTGATTTTTACTAAGAGGTGGTGGGTTATCTCTAATTATAATGAATGGGGGATAACGTGTCATCTCTGTTCACAGTCATTGGGAGGTGATGCATCATCTCTAACTTTGCTTGCCCATGAATGACAATTTGCTAGGCTATGAATAGCCATTTTTCTAGGTTATGAATGGCAATTTGTTGGGCCAAGAATGGCCATTCGTTAGGCTGTGAATGTCCATTTTCTAGGCCGTGAATGGAAATTTGTTGGAGATGATGTTTCATCTCGAATTATTTTACTGGGAGGTGACGGGTGATCTCCAATCACAATTAATGGGAGATAATCTATCATCTTTATTTACATTACTTGGGAGATGATGTCTCCAATTTTACTTGGCCATGAATGGCAATTTGTTGTGTCGTGAGTGGCAACTTGCTAGGCCGTTAATGGCCATTCATTGCGCCTTGAAAGGCCATTTGCTAGACCATGAATGCAAATTTGTTGGGCCATGAATGACCATTTCCTAGGCCGTGAATGAAAATTTACTGGAGATGATGCTTCATCTTGAATTACGTTATTGAGAGGTGACGGATCATCTCCAATCATAATTGATGGGAGATAACACATCGTCCCTGTTTACATATCTTAGGAGATGATGTATCATCTCCAGCTTTGCTTGGCTGTGAATGGAAGTTTGCTATGCCATGAATGACAATTGTTTAGGCCGTAAATGGCTATTTATTGGATATAATGCTTTATCTCGGATTACTTTACTGGGAGGTGATGGGTCATCTCCAATCACAATTGATGGGAGATAACACATCATCTTTATTTTCATTTCTTGGGATATGATGTATCATCTTTAGCTTTGTTTGGTCCTAAATGGAAATTCGTTGTGCCGTGAATGGTAACTTGTTGTGCCGTGATTGGTCATTTGCTGGGCCATGAATGGACATTTACTAGAGATGATGCTTCATCGTGGATTACTTTACTGGAAGGTGATTGGTCATCTCCAATCACAATTGATGGGAGATAACACATTATCTCTGTTTACATTTTTTGGGAGATGATGTATCATCTCCAACTTTACTTGGCTGTAAATGGCAATTTGCTAGAGATGATGCTTTATCTCGAATTACTTTATTGCGCATTGATTTTGGAGTTGTAGACAACTATGTAGAAGGCTTCCCTTAGCAAACAAATGACATGGCCAGCAGTTGTTAGTGCTGATTGATTGATGATTGAGCTTGAAGCTTGGATTGACTAGACTTGGCATTTACTTTCTGAAAGAGGTTCGAAATTCATTTTGTAAAAAGATCGTCCATTGATTTGAAAATTTGGGCCCCTTAGGGTCTTTGAACATTAAGGATGACATGTTATGCGACTCTTGAGTATATAGGGTCATGTTTTGCATATTTTATGATTTCACGCCTAGTTTGGATGAGGTATAAAAGGTTTGTAAACTTTGAACATTGAAAGTGCCTCCCTTGGGAGAAAGGGATTACATGCCTATGCTTGAGGGTTTTGTTTCTGCTTTGCCAAAAAATGATTCCCAAAGTTGTGGGCTTATGACTTGGATTGACTTGACTTAGGGTGCCATTTTTGGTTTTCACTCTAAGTGCTGAATTAATTTGCTCCCTTTTTGCCCCTGTTTCCCAATATTGGGTCGGAGTGCTGTTTCCTATTTTCACTCCAAGTTTTGATTGATTATTATTATTTTGTCTTTGTCCCTTTTTTCCTCTATCCTCGGATAGGTCTAGGCTTTTGGAAAATGACTGGACGGGGTACATGTTCTCGTTCCAAATTGATTCAATGCTTGACTTGAGTTTTGTTGACTTGTACTTAGAACTTCTCATAGTACTAAGGAATTCAAATGGTTGCATTGTTGAATGAATCACTTATTGAGGGTTTCAAGGTTATCCTTTAAATAGGCAAGGTTTGAAGAGTTTTGAAATATGAATATGAATGGCTCTTGGTTAGAGATTTATTCCAATTGAAAATCATGGTTCTCTACAAAGTACCTATATCTTTGAAGAAGATAATGGTATTGTATTAGATCTCCATGTTTTGTAAGATCATGGTTCTCTATAAAATCCTTGTGTGTTTTTGAAGAAAATCACAGTTCTTTATAAATTTCATTTTCTTCTCTATTTTCCTTTTTTTCTTTCTTTTTTTTTTGCGCCACTGATTCTTCAGTTCTGGATTTATATGTAGAAATGATCATGATTTTCAGGGTGCAAAAATAAATGAATGAAATAATGTTTAGCAAAATGACCATTCAAAGCCTTCTCATTTCCAAGTTCTTCATAGAAGTCAAGTTTACATTAGTCAAACAAAGAATCATTTGACTTGGTCCAAGTTTACAAATCTGGGGAAGTCTTTCTTGCTCATATTTCCTAATAGTAATGTCCCACCAGACAACTTCTATTTAATGATGAAAGGTCCTTCATAATTTGGCTGAGGTTACCCCCATGGTGCTTGTTCATGTGGAAGGACCTTTTTGAGAACTAAGTCTCCTTCTTGAATATCCCTGGGTTTAACCCTCTTGTTGAAAGTCATTGCCATGAGCCTCTGATAGGCCTACCCATTGCTCATTACTTGTAGTCTCTTCTCATCAATAAGATTCAACTGATCATACCAAACCTATGCCCAATCTGATTTTGGAATCTCTACCTCAGCCAAGATTTGAAGACTTGGAATTCCAACTTTAGTTGGCAGGACTGCTTCCATGCCATAGATCAATGAATATGGGTTTTCCCCTATTGAAGTGCAGGTGGAAGTTTTGTAGGCCATAAATGCATAAGGAAACATCTCTTGCCAGTCGGAGTGATTAGCAGTCATTTTTTGTAAAATCTTCTTGAAGTTCTTATTAGCTGTTTGGATTGCTCCATTCATTTGTGGTTTGTATAAAGAAGATTGATGGTTGTGAATCTTGAACTTTTTGTAGAGTAATTTAAGGTCCTTTCCCACAAAATTAGTTGCATTGTCAATGAT
>JAOXJP010169944.1:0-12700 GCA_025762735.1 Platanus orientalis
ATGATAGAATATTAATTAATTAATTAATTAATCATGCTTATATTTTATGTGAATGGCTTTGTCAGGACATATATTTCTAACACTCCAATCATAATTGATGGGAGATGACGCATCGTCTCCACTCTTTCTTTGGGAGATGATGTGTTATCTCCAATTTTGCTTGGCCATGAGTGGCACTTGCTGAGATGATACTTCATTTCAATTTTCTTTACTGCTCCTTGATCCCAAAGTTGTCGACAACTGCATAAAAGAGTTCCCTAATAAGATGGATGGTGTAGTCAATAGTTGATAGTGCTGATTGATTAACGATTGAGCTTGAAGCCTGGATCAGCTGGACTTAACATTTGCTTTTAAAAGAGGTTTGAAAATTCATTTTATAGAAATCTTCCACTGATTTTAAAAAATTGGGCCCCTTAGGGTCTTTGAATATTTGGGATGACCTATTATATAACCCTCAAGCACATAGGGTCGTGTTTTCATATGCTATGATGCCATGCCAAGTCCGAGCGAGGTATAAAAGGTTTACAAATTTTGAATATTGAATCGAGAGAATGAGATTACATGCCTATGTTGGAGGTCTTTGTTTTTGCTTACTGGAAAGATGATTTCCAAAGATACGTGCTCATGACTTAGGTTGACTTGACTTAAGGTGCCATTTCTAGTTTTCACCCTAAGTGTTTACTTAAATTGCTCCCTCTTTTACCCTTGTTTGCCAAGATTGGATCAGAGTGCCATTTTCGGTTTTCACTCTAAGCTTTGAAGTATTTCTTTTATCTTTGTCCCATTTTTCCCATGTCCTTAGACAAGATTGGGCTTTTGGAAAGTGATTGGACAGGGTACATGTTCTTGTTCAAAGTTGATTCAATGCTTGACTTTTGTATTGTTGATTTGTGCTTAGAACTTCTTGAAGTGCTAAGTGATTTAAACGGTTGCTTCATTGAATGAATGGCTTATTAAGGGTTTCAAGATCTACCTTGGATGGGTCTGGAAATATGAACATGAATGGTTCTTAATCAAAGATTTGTTACAAATTAAAAATCATGGTCTTATACAAAATGCCTATTTCTTGAAGAAGATTATGATTATGTACAAGATTTCCATGTTTTGAAGAAGATCATGGTCTTTATAATTTCCCAATGTTTTGAAGAAGATCATGGTTCTTTATAAGTTCCCCATGCTTTGAAGGAGATCATGGTTCTCTACAAAACCTTTGTATGTTTTTTAAGAAAATCATGATTCTTTATAAGCTTCTTTTTTTGCTTTATGTTATTTTATTTTTTGTTTTTGAACCATTGATTCTTTTATTTTGGATTTGCATGTAAGAACGATCATGATTTTGGAGGTGTGAAAACAGATGGATAGGGAAAATGTTTAGCAAAATGACTGTTCAAGGCCTTCTCATTGCAAGATTTTTAGTATAAGTCATCTTTACATTAGTAAAACATAAAATCTTTTGACTTGGTCTAAGTTTACAAATCTGGGGAAGTCTTCCCTGTCCATATTTCCCAACAATAGTGCCCCACTAAACAACTTCTATTTGACAATGAAAGGTCCTTCGTAATTTGATCGAGGTTTCCCACATGGTGCTTGTTCATGTAGAAGGACCTTTTTGAGAACTAAGTCTCCTTCCTCGAAATCTCTATATCTAACCCTTTTGATGAAATCTATTGTCATGCGCCTTTGATAGGCTTTCCCATTGCTCATTTCTTGCAATCTCTTCTTATCAATAAGGTTTAGCTGATCATGTCGAATATGTGCCCATTTTAACTTTGGAATTTATGCCTCAGCTAAGACTCTGAGACTTAGAATTTCAACTTCGATTGGTAGGACTGCCTCCATGCCGTAGACCAATGAATATGGGGTTGCCCCTGTTGAAGTGTGGATTGAAGTTCTGTATGCCATAAGTGCATAGGGTAACATTCCATGCCAATTAGAGTGATTAGCAGTCATTTTCTGTAAGATCTTCTTGAGATTCTTGTTGGCTGCTTCTACTACTTTGTTCATCTATGGTCTGTATGGAAAAGATTGATGATAGTGAATCTTGAACTTTTAGTAGAGTAGTTCAAGATCCTTTCCCACAAAATTGGTTGCATTATCAATGATAATTTAACTAGGAACACTATATCGGTAGATGCTGTCACTTTGTATGAATTTGGCTGTGTTCTTCATTATAACTACTAATAAAGATACGACTTTGACCCATTTGGTGAAATAGGCAATAGCCACAATGATATGCAGATGTCCATTGGTGGCCTTCTAAGGCATGGATCCTGCTACATCGATTCCCCATATGGAGAATGGCCAAGGAGTAGTCAAGTTGTGTAGTTCAGAAGCTAATGCTTTTGATAATGTTAGCATAAGACTGGTAAGTGTGACTCTTCTTTACATGTTGGCCGCAACCTGTTTCCATTATTGACTAATAGTAGCCTAGTCGAAGAATCTTTTTGGCAAGCATGAGCCCATTCATGTGCAGGCCGCACTCTCCTCCATGGATATCCTTAATGATAGTGAACTCTTCAATTTCATCTACGCACCTTAAGAGGACATGATGAAGGGACTTCTTGTACAAGGTCTCACCAAGAAAAACAAATTGAGCTGCTAATCTTCGTAGAGTACATTGATAATTTAGAAGCCATGGAGGGAAGAGTCTGATCTTTAAGATAGTTCTTTATGTCAAGGAACCACGACTCCCTGTTCAAATCAGTAGTTACAATTTGTAGACAATAGGTTGTCTCATTTCTCTGTTCAATCTCAATCGGTGTCATCTCTGCCCCTTGAGGGATGTCAATCATTGAAGCTAACGTGGGTAAAGCACCTGCGAAGCTGTTCCTCCTTCTGCCAATGTAGGTTAAAGTCAAGTACTCAAAGCTCTTGGAAATGATTTGTAGGCATTCATGATAGTCCAAGAACTTCTCTTCTCAGATGAACCAATCTCCGGTTGCTTGAAAGATGACAAGTGCTAAATCTCTACGGACTTCTAGTTCATCAATGCCAAGGTTAATAGTTGTTTTCAAACCGATGATGCGAGCTTCATATTCAACTATATTGTTGGTGCACAAAAAGTGTAGTCTTACAACAGTTGGAATGAGGGCTCTTATAGGGGAGATGAGTATGGCTCCAATCCCACAGCCTAGATGATTGATGGCTCCATCGAAGCACATTTTCCATCTCACAATCTTGCTTGATTCGGCTTCAACACAAAGTATGTGTCTGGGAAGTCAAATTTCAGAGATGAAGGTTTGTCTGCTAGCCCATCTGCTAAGAAGTCGGCTATGACTTGCCCTTTGATAGCTTTCTATGAGACATAGGTGATGTTGAATTTAGATAACATCATGAGCCATCAGGCAATTCTTTATGTGGTTGTGGGTTTCTCAAATAGATACTTGATGGGATTTATCTAAGAAATTAGAAATACTTTATATGAAAAGAAGTAATGCTGAAGTCTCTTGGTGACATAGACTAGAGTGAGGCAGGTCTTCTCAAGAGGTGTGTATCTGGTTTCGTAGTGAATGAAACACTTGCTTAGATAATAAATGACATTTTTCTTCTTCCCTTTCTTGTCATGCTATCCTAGTACGCATCCCATAAAACTATCATACACAGTTAGATACAAAATCAGTGGGTGATCTGGCTCTGGAGAAATCAATACGGGCAAGCTTAGCAAATAGTTCTTGTTCTTATCAAAGACAGCTTGGTAGTTGTTGTTCCATTGGATTAGAACATTCTTCCTCAATAGTTTAAATAGAGGCTCACAAATGGGAGTGAGTTGAGAAATGAAATGATTGATATACTGAATGTGGCCTAAGAAGCTACATACATCCTTCTCTGTGCGAGTAGGCATTCCAATGATTGCTTTGGCCTTAGAGGGATCAACTTCTATGCCTCTCTCGCCGATGATGAAACCAAACAAATTTCCATGAGAGGCTCTAAAAATGCACTTGTTTGGGTTTAGCTTCAATCTATATTTCCTCAATAGAACAAACAAATTTTGCAGATGTTTCAGATGGTCTTCTCTGTAATGAGATTTTACAATCATATCGTCAACATAGACCCCCATTTCTTTGTTGATCATGTTATGGAAGAGGGCAGTCATGGCCCATCGATATGTTGCCCCTGCATTCTTGAGACCGAAGGGCATACTTTGTAGCAAAATATGCCCTAAGGGGTAGTGAAGGCAGTCTTCTCATGGTCTTCTTCGGACATCTTGATCTAATTGTATCTCGAGAACCCATTCATGAAGGACATCATCTCATGTCCGACAGTACTATCAATGAGCACATCAATGTGGGGTAAAGGGAAATCATATTTGGGACTAGCTTTGTTCAAGTATTTGTAATTGATACACATTTAAACCTTGCCATCCTTCTTGGGTACAAGGACTATGTTGGCTAACCATTGGGGATATTGGATAAATAAAAGAAAGTTGGCATCTAGTTGTTTTTGTATTTTTTCTTTGAGGGCTAGGGACCATTCTGGTCATAGATGCCTAGGCTTTTGTTTGATAAGGTGAATATCCGGGTTGGTAGGAAGCTTGTAGATGACAAGGTTTATGTCCAGACCAGGCATGTTTTCTTAGGTCCATGTAAAGATGTTTATGTACTCTTAAAGTAAATTTAACAAGGCATGCCCCAGATCTAAAGTATTGGGGGTCCCAATTTTCCAGATTCTAAGTACAGCTTCTGACCCAACATTGATCTCTTGGAGGTCATTTACCGATAGAAGATTTCGATTTTCTTGGCGTTCAAAGGCGTCAATCACCTCTTTTGGCATTATTTCTTCATCATTTCATTCTTCTTGCTCCTGTTTTAAAAGAGAAGTCTTTAGTATGAATTTACAAGAAAATGGTATTTAACACTCGAGGAGCAACTGGACTTAGAATTAGACTCCAAGTTTTCTACATACCTAATGTTTGCACTGATCACAAGCATAGTATAGTTTATTCAGTTGAGATCAAGTTACACATAGTTCTTGTCTTGGGGAATGGACCATTTTTTTGAAAAACAGCAGAGCCTAAAGTTACTTCTTAGGTTTCTTACATACTTGACTTTGATCATAAGTACTTTTGAAAACATTGGTCTATCAAGATCAAGCCGCACGTATTTCTTTGATTACAAGGGTAAAGAAAGAAGAATTTTTTTTTTCAAAGTGACTAGACTTGAAGTTATGTCTCAGGTTGCCTATGTACCCTTTACAAGTGCATTGGTTGAATGCTTTGGAATATATGAGTTGTTAGGGATCAAGTCTCACGTAGTTCTTATACAAAATGGTGCAAAGAAAAGGCTAAAAACTTTTGAAAATCATGAAACAAGAGTGAAATAAGTTGGCTTCTCTAGACTTCTTTCCTAAATCAATCAATCAATCACTTGGTCCTCTACTGCAACTAAGTTAGCTTATCCAATTTTCTCTTTGGCATTTATGGGCACCCATGTTTTCGGCATGTTGACCTAGTCAGGGTCAAGGTCATCTCTAGGTCTAGCTCTCCACTCGCAATAACTGATTGTAGTGCTTCCATGACATCACCAGAGAGAGAGAATAAACTTAGGGGAGCTAGGTTGTCCCCTTTATGTTCTGAGGTGTTGGGGGTTAAACTTTCCTTGACCTTAGGGACAAACGGCTTAGAGATGAACATGTGGGTATGAGGAGCAGCCTCAAGGTGGTAAGCAGAGTAATGACTAATGTTTGGAGGGGGGATAATGATTAGCCCTAGTTGTGCACATTTCGTTCTAGGTTTGGATGGTACTAATACAGGTATTTGAGCTTGTGGTTGAGTTGGAAAAATGGTGCATGTCTTGGGTAGTTCAAAAGTGGATGCAAAATGCTATGTGGCCTTGTGGCTGAATTTCTTCTTCTTGCTCTTCTTGAACTGGTGCTTGATCAGAGGTTTAAACCCTAGGCCTGCTTTATATGGCACCCTATGGCTTTGATGGAGTTCTTTATTCCTTAGGAAAATTTTTCCAAGTCTTTGTTTGGATCGAACTTCATCTTAACCATCATACGGAACTTAGGTGGAAGTATTTCAGCCTTCTTCTTCAGATCTGATATCTCTCTCTCTCTCTATGTATATGCAACCTCAAATTGATACAAGGTGAAAGTACCAATATCTTCTGTCCTATCATTGTGATCACATCTGTGTCAACTGGTACTGTGACGACCTCGTCATCGATAATGAACTTCACTTTCTAGTGGAGAGTGGATAGGATAGCATTTGCCTGGTGAATCCATAGTCTTCCCAACAACATTGTGAAGGAAGATGGTATACTTAGCACTTGGAACATTTTCTCTTCTATCACTAGGGAAATGTACACTTCTCCTTGGCCATGACTGATTAAGTTTTCGAAAGCCCTTATGTCACATAGGTTTGGTTTCACACAATTTAAGGGGACTCCCTACGTGTCGAGGATATCCTTTGTGTAGATGTTCAAGGTAGACCCGTTATCCACCAAAATCAAAGGGATACAAGTGTTAGAATGATGGATTGTGATGTAGATAGCTCGGTTGTGCACAGTGTCACCCTTGGGAATCTCATCCTCTGAGAATGTTATGACTCATGGCATTGATACTTTAGCCACCACATTTTCTAACCTATTAGGTGTGATCGAGGAGTCTACAAAGGACTTTCTGAATATGCCCAAAAATCTCTCTTAGTGCTACTCAGATGTCAACAAAAGGCCCAAAATTAAAACTTGTGTTGGTGTCTTGGACAACTGCTTGATCAAGAATAGGTGAGACTTTTGAATAGCTACTTTAAAGATCTTATTTTCTCTCATTTCCTCTTCTTCTCTAGTCTTCTTTTGTACCTCTTTCTCAACTTCTTCTTCTATCATCTTTTCTTTCCCTTTCCCCTCTAGATGCAGATACATGGCTGATTTGGAAACTCTACCAAATCTAGTGATGAAGGTTGTGAGCTCCTCTAATTCATCCTTTGTTAACTCAGGATCTACTATTTTTCCAACTAGATAGTCTAAAGGGACTCAGTTCAACAAAATATTATATTCTTGTGGGTAGGGGGATGTTAATGACTTGGTAAGGGAATGAAAGGTAGTGAGTTGTGTACATAGTGATGGTGGTAGGGTGATATAAAGGGATAAGAATAGATTGTGGGTCGTTGAACCTTCTCTATACATGTTTATGTTAGGGGAAGGATTGTTACTGGGCTATCTAGGGTCATATCCCACATATGTGCAAGCAGATGCCCATATTCTAGAGGGAGAGTAGGCGAAGGGGAATATCCATTC
Organism: Platanus orientalis; assembly: GCA_025762735.1. Classification (NCBI taxonomy): domain Eukaryota; kingdom Viridiplantae; phylum Streptophyta; class Magnoliopsida; order Proteales; family Platanaceae; genus Platanus; species Platanus orientalis. The sequence continues at coordinate 7,236 of JAOXJP010169944.1, forward strand.
AGGGTGGACACTTGGTTAGTGTTGAGTAAGAAAATGATCTTCTTGGGTTTTGAAATCTTGGTGATGAAGCTAAAGGGGTTGAACTGGGTGCTGGTGAGACTGATCATATTGACTCCTTTTGGTGGTTGGTGGTAAGGGAGTGGATTTTGGATAATGTTTACATTTAGTGGAGGTTTTATGGGTGTGGGGTCAAATGATACCTTACCCTCATCGATCAGGTCTTATATACCATATTTCAGGCGGAAGCACCTATTGAGGGTGTGCCCTAGAGATTAACGGTATTCATAGTGCTCTGCTACATTATAGCGGTAGGGCAGAGGGTATGGTGGAGGTCTTGGGTCGATCAGTTGCAATAACCTCTTTTTGACAAGGTACTTCATTATGTATTTATAGGAATATGGTAATGGGGTGAACTTTTTTTTTCTTCTCTTCTCTGGTTGCACTGGGGTATTTGGGCTAGTATAACTACTGTGTTTGAGGAGGAATGATGTTCATGGCTACAGGGTAGCTCAGAGTTAGATGCGGCTGAGGTAGAACATAACCGCTGTTCTGACTGGGCCGAGGGACCTCAATGACTTGAACTAAATTGCCTTCTAATCTGGTAAAGGCTTCCTTCTTTGGCGTGACTTTGGTGGAACTGGCAAGAGCGAGAGGTGCATCCTATATTAATTCTACCCTGATGCCAACTTTACCTTTACAGCCTTATCAACAACTTTTGCAAAGTTACTTTGTGGGGCAGTCAAGAGCATTAACTAGTAGGTGGGACCCAATGTCCTTAGAAAAGTGGATATCATGTCCTCTTCGGACATAGGGTGTTTCAGGTTTGAGGTTCTCAATCTCCACCTATATGTAAAGTCCTTGATATTCTCTGCTATGACAGGTCTCATTCCTTCTACTTCTTCTCTAGTTGGCAACATCTCAAGATTGAATTTGTAGTGGTTGAGGAATGACCATGTCAGGGCCCTCCATGTGCTAATATTGCTCTTTTCTTGGCTTGCCAACCATTTCCCTACATTATTCTCCCAACTCTGCCCAAACATCTATACTAAAATACACTCATCATGTCCCCACTACAACATAGCATTGCTGTATATGCGAAGGTGCATCCTAGGGCAAGTGGTACCATCATATTTTTCAACATTTGGCATTTGGAAGTTTGGTGGCAATACACCCCCATGGTGGATACAGAGATCTTTGAAATCCATAGAAATGGAGAACTGCCCCCTTTCATTAGTTCCACTTATATCGTGAGCTTGGCCAACTTTGCATTAGTCTCATCATCCTTAGGAGGGGTAACAACCTCGTTTCCTTTCTTGCTTGATGTCGATGGCCCATATTATTCCTCTAGATCAAAGAGTGAGTGGTGTTCTAGCTACATGTACATGGTGGTCTGAAGTGGGGCAGTGACATAGATGGGGCCCTATGTGTAGGACGGACCGAAGGGTGGAGTCTACTCGATAATACTTAAGGATGGCGGCTCAGAGACTGTTCCTTGTCCATGAGACCCTCCCTATTTCAGTAGGTACTCAAACATCAGTTTTTCAAATTTAGTGAGTGTAGGGATTCGAGGTTGCTCATTGGTATATGGGTTGGTTGTGGAGTGGTATAGAAGTTTGGGGTGATGAAGAGGAATGACCATACTTAGGGGTGGCTGTCCAACCATACCGGGACATGAAGTCCCCTATTAGTTGCTCCACCTTGGATTTGTACCTGTCTTAGAGGATGTCTTCAGGACTTGTCCTGTTGGGAGGTGAGTTTCTTGAGGATACCTTTGGAAGGGTAAGAGGTGTGGTGCTTGCTATAGGTGGAGGCATTGACTTTTCAGTTATGGATTCACTAAGTTGCGCCTTCTTATTCTGTAATTGAGTCTCTGGGGGAGCTATTGTAACTTGCTTAACTATATTTTGAAAAAGATGGATTCATTGTTATTATTTTGCAGGGTTCATTCTTTACATTCATTTATGTTTGGTAGCCAGATGTTTTTACAAGTGTATATGTCATACAGGTGAATTCATGTCCTTTAATTACCTATAATTTTGATTGGAAACAAAACTTTGTACATATATACATTGGGAAATAGTTACAAAAAGAGGGGTTACTTGCCCCAATACATCGGAAAAGAAAGCATAAAATGTATTCTAAAGATTAGGAACCACTGGAGGTGGTGGTGGAGGTGGCACTGGTCCGTAGCCCAAAGAGAAGATCTGTTTTCTCAGCTCATGAACCCATGACTGTATCCATTGATCCTGTACGAAGGCCAGGTTGTTGTTGCACCTCATCTCGACTCCTAAATCCTCATGAGAGGTTCTACTAGCATTCAACTCACTTTTCAAGGAGTGAATGGGCTTGGACTGTGTTTCATTCCAATGCTGGGTATAATCACGTGAGACCTCAGCCTCTGTATGTAAATGTGTCTCAACTTCTAATGTAGCCTTGGTTTGGGCATGTAAAATCTGCTTTTCGGCTAAGTCTGACAATGCTTGCTCATACTCCGCCTGAGTGTGAGAAGGCTCTGTGTGTGATGTATATGTCAATTCTTTACATAGCCTTTTGTTCGAAGATGGGGATGCTGTAGGGGTGGCAGACTGTGGAGGAGGCTTGTGGAGAAGCCAATGGTCATAACATTTTGTCATAGCTTATACTTTTAAAGATACAAGTTGTGAGTGCCAAGCAGCTCTGGTATGCGAGTTGTTCTATAAGGTAGTCAATATAGACCTTGTGTGAGTAAATGTACGATGATCAAGCTTGAAGATGTCTTCGAAAGCCATAGGGAAATCGAAGAGATCTTGTCTGAGGGAAAATTGTTGGACACATATAGGTACATAAAGAGTACTTTGGAAACCCCTATGATAACCATGTATGTGTGGTCCTTGGTTGCCAAAAATGGGTAGCATGCTTTATGCCACTTGATTTGCCATATGATCTCTTCAGGGAGCACAGTAGCTAGTAGGCTCTGATAATGAAATGTTGTAGCTTTCATCAGCAAGGGTCAATTGTTGACATGTATCTACACTGAAATCAAATCACGAGACACATTAGTTAGAAAAGATGAGGGAATAATCACATGTTCCCATGGCCAGGCTTGTAAGAAAGCTGGGTAACCATATAACCTACCTTAATGGTGTCGAGCACAATGGGAGAGATTGGAAATAATCTCTGATATGATCATGGGTGCAAGGTTTTTTTTCTATAAATGTTTCCTCAAGATATTGAGTAGAAAACCATTGATATGATGACGGTTGTGTGATAGCAAAAGTTGTCCTAGGGCAACCAAAGTGAATGCTCTGAATTTGATTGGGTTTGCGAAATCATCGATTTTCTTCCAATTTCTTTCCAAAAAGAGGTCAAAGGGGAAGTGTACATATTCTCCTATAGCTTCCTTAGGAAAGGAGGCTTTGGGGATGTTCAATATATGGTAGCCTTTGAGATAGTTAGGCTTATAAGTTGGGATTATGGCACTGAAGCCGAGACAATGTTCCCAATCTAGAAAGGATTCGAGCTCCTCAATAGTGGGTGTAAGCTCTTGTTCTCTAAAGCCGAAAACCATGGATAACGGGTCCCAAAATGAAATGGCTACCTTTAACAGTGTCCAATCCAAGTTGATTTATGTTAAGGTCAATGTCGCCCCAAACCGACTTTGACTTTTTTAAACTTCCCGTTCTTTGAGGGGAAGGGCAATTAGGGTATTTGAAAAATTTACGAAAGTGGTGGAGTATGAATCCAATTGCACAGGTTTATGATCCATGTCTATAAGCTCAAACATGAACAAAGGGTTAGAAATGTCATTTTACAATTAAAAGCAATATTCTGCAGAAATTTAGCCTAACACCTGAATTTTGTTTCAATGCCTCATTTTTATTTAATTAAAATTCAGGTATTGAATGCACAATAAGGCGTTGGAATAGTTATAGATGAAGAATGCTTAACGCTTGAATTTGGTGTCAACACCTGAATTTAATTGGATTAAAATTCAAGCATTGAGGACACGATTAGGCATTGAGAGCAGTTACAACTTTTTAAATGGCCCGAGAATGTGCTTTTGTCTTTTATGTTTTCACGTTCCATTTTCAGTTATAGACGAGGGGAAGAGTCTAAGATATCTTCTTCATCCTTTCTTTCCTAATTTTTGCAAAAAAACTATCACATTCCTTCCACCATGAGCCAAGGAGGATCAAGCCGGTATTTTCCACTTCTATCTGTGCAAGAGAAGGCAGTGTGGAAGCACTCGGTGGCAGACGAGGTAAGTTTTGTTCATTGATTGCTCATTCATTTTTTATTTTTTAAAATTTTAAAGTTTTTAAGAAACTTTGTTTCAGATGCCATGTATTCTTTTGGTTTTTGCAAATTTTGTTAGATTTTCTTGAATTTTTTATTTTTAAAATGATTTAAAAGAAATTTTTTTCTTTAATTTTCATTTTGGAATAATTTCAATGAGTTTTTATAGTGGTTTTGCTAATTTTCAAATTTTCCAATGCCTAAAAGTGATAGCCCTAAATTACAGGCGTAACGCCTGAATTTTTAGTCTTTTAAAAACTAGGTGTTGACCTAAATTTCAGGCGTTATAAAAAAATTAAGGCGTTAAACAAAAAATTTAGCCATTAGTCTTGAGACCCATAATTGCAACTTTTGAACTTTTTGATTTCTTTTGGTTTCTTTTAGCTTTCTTTTACTCTTGGACATTGTTTAAACATATTTTTATGCATTCATTTTTATAGATTTGAGGGAGGGTAGAGCGGCATGACTCATGGTCCAGGGTTAAGGCATTGTGGGAGCATATGTGCTCCAATGTCTAGGACCAAGTGAGGGACTTGGGTTTTGGCCCCTTTTTGAGTCTGCCTATGCTGAAGGAGGACAAGGCCCTGATGATGGCTTTAATGGAGAGGTGGTCGCTGATTACTCGGACTTTTCACCTTCCCATGGGAGAGATAGGCATGCCTCCCATTGACTTCTACATGATGACCAACCTCTCAACGGACGACACACATACACTTACTACCAATGATTTTGACACAGAGTTAGTGGTTAAATGTATAAGGCCGCAACCAATGGAGTACTATAAGGGCACCAGGGGTGTCCTTGCTTCATGGTTCGAGAAGAACTATGTGTGGGCTACCAACCAGAGCATGCTAGCTGAGATTGATTTTTCCACCCACACCTTCCCCATTTAAATGCTAGCGTGCTACATCTTTAGCAGGAAGAGTGACCAGGTCTATTTCTATCTGTTGCCCTCATTGGAGGACTTGGTTATAGTTGGCACTTATAGTTGGGGTAGATCCACCCTCGGGTGGATGTATGCTAACATGAATGAGGTTTTTGCTAGACAGGGTTCAGCCTTCCTAGGCTTGTACTTTCTTTGGGAGGTTTGTGAAAGGAAGTTTACCGTTCTTGAACAAAGAAATTAGTAAAGTTCATTTAAGCAACCACATATCTACATATGCTTTCCCATGATCATCATATGAATCTCT
>JAOXJP010169955.1:0-26711 GCA_025762735.1 Platanus orientalis
GTAGAATCCTAATCTTCTAAAAACTCTCTCCTACTAAAAACCAATACTTAACAAATAAAAAGGTTCCTAATAAAACCTAAAAACTTAACAAAATAAATATTTTTAAATAAAATAAAAATCATATTAATAATTTCTTTTCTGCCTTGATTTTTTCTTTGAAAAATAACCACCTTGAAATCATGTGCTGCCATGTGTCACATTGCAGCAATAGACCAATTGATTGGGGGGTTCCTAATTGATTAGGCTTTTAGGCTGATCAATTGGGCATACCCTGGATCTATTAGGCCGGTGCCCTATTTTTTAATTTATGTTTTTTGACCTTTGCTGACTAAAACTCTTATAAATTTTTTGTTTATATTGGACTCCGTTTTGCTCGTTGTTTGTTTTGTTGGACTCTAGACTTTTGTGCCTTTCTAATCGCATATGATTTATCCACTAATTCTTTCTATATTTTTTTCTGGTGTGTTTCTAAATTTATGCCAATTTACAGATCAATACATATATAATATGATACATTAGTAGTTCTTAATAGTGATTCGGTTCATTGGTACAACTTTAGAAACACAATTTATAGATTAATACATATATGACACATGTTATATTACTTATTCTTAATATGTTGTTCTAAGTGTATGTAGAACATATATAACATGTGTGTACATTAGAAGTGTTACACATATGCCAAATATGCGCAAACATGTCTAGGGTGTTACATAGGATCTAAAGATATTAAGTTTTTTACTTAATTCTAGTTGATTGGCATTTTAAGTGTACTCCACTTACAATAGAGAGAATATCAGTGTGTTTAGTAAAGATATACATGCTTAGTTTAAATAATTTTTTTAGTAACACTAATTAAATATATGCATTGAACTACCTATATAAATTGAGAACAAAAGGCTATAACAATAATTTTTGATTTAAATACTCAATTAACTAGTCAAATTGCAATAGTTAAAATTATCATTAAAAATTCCTATTAAATTTCCTTAAACTCCAAAAGTATTAAAGCCTTGAATAATCCACATTTTCAAGTGATCTAAATCTAAAGATTAGATAAATGAATCTATTAAAATTATGTTTGTAATATTAAAATCTAAGCATATTAAAAACGTCAATGCCATGTTTGTTATAACTATTATATTAAAAAAAGCATGATGTATTGCCCTGAACCCAAATCTTTATAAGATAAGTATTTACATTTGTTTTTCAAAAAAGATTTATAATATATTTATGGTCCTTGTGTCAACTCGAGGCCTTTAAAATTGTATTAGGCTGTATTTGAGCTAGATATCTCATTTTTTTCATGCCTGGGATCGACCAAAGTCCATTATATACACCTATGAAACCCCAACCATGCACACCCCTAGTATTTTATGAAAGTTTGGTTTTAATCCAAGAAGGGGGGCAGGGGGTTGAATAAGATTTATAATAATTCTTTTGGTTTAATCCCCACATTAATTTTCAATTAAAGATGTTAACTAATTACCTAGAAAAGTTGTTGCACCTAATTAGTAGATTAATTATTTAGTGATTATAAGTGCAGCAATATGCTAATGTTCAATTTTATCTTTCAGTTAATTGATTATCTAGCAAGTTGCAAATATGAAGGATTACGCTATAATTGCTAAATACGATATACCGTGGAAAGAGAAGAGACAATTGCACACTACAAGCATTCGATACACAATACAATATTTATAGTGTTTTGGCACATCGGCCTACATCTACTGTCAAAAGCTCACCCCCAGGCTACTTAATTTAATAAGATTGTTGCAATACAATCAAGGCTAAATTAAATAAGAGAGTTTTTAGTGCTTGAACTCGGCTTTCTTCCTTGAGAAGAACACAACCTTGAGTTCCTGCAACCTATATTTGGATCAACACTCTCTATTGAAAATGATTGCTTGATTCATCTAAGTATCATTATCTTGAGATCCACTATCATTATCCACACTCTCTCAAATCACATCAGTGATCCTTTTCTTATTCTTTTAGAAGGTGTTCATTCTTCATTTTTGTTAAAAAAGAAACCAAATATATGGGCGAGCAAGCAAGATGGGGAAACTTTCAATAGTAAAAAAGGTCACAAATATGATCATTAGAGTTCCTAGGCAAGGAAGATTGACCAAGGGGATTCCCGATTGATTGGGCTACCAATGCGCAATCCATTGAGTTTCCCCCCAATCGATCTGGCTTGCCCAGTCAGTCCCAATCTGACACTTTTTGAATTTTGGGTTGTTTTAGCCCCTTTTTGTGCATTTGATTAACTTTAAAAATATTGTTAAAGTCTCTTAGATGTTGTCTAAGGTCAAATAGGGTCTCAAGAGTCGAGTAAGCACACACACCAACCAATTTTGGTCTAAATTACCCCATATACCTTTTTCAAGCTTGGAATAGCTTTGTTGGTGATTCTTGATGGTTTCCAGCATCTTTTTTGTGAATTTCATTTGTCTTGAGGTAGTTGGACATCTTCCTTGACTTCGTGATAATTTTCACACTAGACACTCATAGGCACTTTACATTTGGATTATATTTTTAGACTTAGGCCTATACAATAAGATTAGGAATGAAATTGACAAAATAATACATGACTCAACACATTTAAGAGTCCTTTAATTTTGAAAATTCTTTTTCTTAAATTAAAAAAAAGAAAGAAAAGAATCTAAGGCTAAAAAGATTGAATGTTTGGATCAAAGATTAGTGGCCACATATATGAAAGGAACATTATATTTAATTCTCTTTCGACCACTATATATTTATTGGTAAGGATACAAGTGTCATCGTCGTTATCATTATCGCTGTTATTCTTGTAATTATTGTTGTTGTTGTTGTTGTTGTTGTGGTTATTATATAATATCAGATACTATTAATGTTATTAATTTGACAATTTATAGATTTCGAACTCAAGATTATTTTTTGTACGTTTTGGTTAAGCCACAAGTGAATCCATTTATGAAAACTGATTACACTAAATATCTATGTAATATCACTTGTCCACTGTTGTTCATCCCATTGTTCAATTTCTCAACATTTTATTCAATATTTGTGGCAGCCAGACATCATGCAACTTGTTCAACCAATGTGTGAAATAGGAAAATGTTTATGGGCTTCCCTCAAACGTCAATTCAACTATGTAAAAAAGTTTCAAGAAAATTTTGAAAAGCTCAATCAAGAAGTATCATATCTTCGTGTGAACAAGTCTGATACATGTAATGTAATAGAAAGTAACAGGGACTCAAAAAAGCCTACTAATGAATGCCAAACTTGGCTCAATGAAGTGGATACGTTTGAAAATAAAATTAATGAGATAAAAGGGGAGTTCAATGAAAATAAGAAATGCTTTGGAGAATGGTGCCCCATCATCTGGTGGCGCATGAAACTAGGCAAGCGTACATTAACCATGATAGATGACATTGTTAAGCTCAGGGAGAAATTCAAGTTTGAGGGTGGGGTGGTAGTTGATGCACCTTTAAGTACAATTATGCCAACACCCGTACCAAACATAGAGGTCGGAACATCATCTGGACGCACTATACAAAAGATATTAAGATGTTTAGAAGATGATAAATTTGAAAAGATTGGTGTGTGGGGATTGGGTGGTGTTGGTAAGACAACAATAGTTAAAAATTTGTTTAAGTTTTCTGAAATAGTTCAGAAGTTTGTTATTGTCATTTGGGTTACTGTGTCCAAGGACTTTAATGTGAGAACGGTGCAAAAGGTAATTGCAGAACAATTGTCATTAAGTTTAATAGGCAATGAGTCTAGTGATAGTGTCGCAAGAAAATTATGCGAAAGTTGGGGACTAGGAAGTTTTTGATACTTCTGCATGATGTGTGGGATAGACTAGACTTGGATGTTGTAGGAATCCCTAACCCAACTAGAGAAAATGGATGCAAGATAGTATTAACTAGTAGATTCCAGAATGTGTGCCATCAAATGGAAACTGATACCGAGATCAAGGTTGAAGTCTTGTCCCCAAAAGAGGCATGGGAATTGTTTCACGAGAAAGTTGGTGCTGTTGTAGAGTCTTCGAATATTGAACCGCTGGCTAGAGAAATAGTCAAAGAATGCGGTGATTTACCACTTGTAGTTGTTGTAATTGGACGGTCCTTAAGAAAGTTGAATGACGTTCACGTTTGGAGCTATGCACTAACGGAGTTAAAGAAAGCTACATTTCAATCTGATAAAGACATGGAAAGGTTAGTGTTCAAGCAATTGCAGTATAGTTTTGATCAATTAGAAAATGAAACTCTTAAGAATTGCTTTTTGTATTGTGCATTGTATCCCGAGGACTTTGAGATTCCCACAAGTGAATTGATAGAGCATTGGCAGGTAGAGGGGTTCATTGATGGCAGGTTAAATTTTGGTGAAATAGGACACCTTACTAGACTTGAAGTGCTTCATGTTGGACCATGGATGAACGACTTACCTATTGAGGTTGGGCAACTTACCTGTCTTAGGAGTTTGCGAGTGGAGTTTGGTAATGAAACTTGTGAATCTCATGTTGATATAATTCCCGAGGGGTTGTTATCAAAATTTTCTTTACTGGAAGACCTGCAAATACATATGGAAAGGGCAACATTGAAATTATGGTACAGTAAATATACAAAAGGTGTGGTGGAGGAGTTAATGAGCTTGAAACAACTCATTTCACTTCACGCTCCCTTCCCAAAAGTGGAATATTTGGAAGATTTTCTTCAAAGAAGTTGTCCTTGGAACGAAGGACGTTTCAAGTCATTCCAGTTTCTTGTGCCTAGAGACGGTAGTTCCCGTAGTGATCGATATCTAGAATTGAATGAATGTAGTGATGACATATGCAATGAAGTAATTAGGGAGGTACTCAGCCGATCCTCATCTTTCTATTTATCTAAGAATAAGAGGTGTAAAAGGTGGTCAGATTTGTGCAGCATGGAAACGATGAATGGATTGGAAGAATGTACCATGTGCTGGTGCGATGCAATTGAGAGCCTAATTGATGGAAATGTTGGTTTACCAAACTTGGAAACGCTGGAGATACGGGTTTTGCCAGAATTGAGGAGCATTTGGGAGGGGACAGTTCCACCTCAAAGCGTAACATGGTTAAGAATGTTGTCGATATAGGAATGTCCGAAGGTGAGTAAAGTTTTCTCACAAGGAATGATTCATCATCTCTTCAATATAGTAAACTTTGGAACTCTCTCTCAAACAGTTTAGAATGTTGAAGTTACTTACCCTAATGAAAAAAGTTTCTTTTTATAGGGTTGAGGAGTATCCATGACCTTTAGATTAGAATCTTTTATAAAGGGTAATATTTAGGAGCCTTAGATTTAGAAAATAGAGTTCAAATTTAGAAAAACTCTCATTAAAATTCATATTTTAAATTTATTCCAAAATTGGTCTCGTAATCAATTTCTTGATTTGCGATTGATTGTGGCTCGCAATTGATTGTTTAATCCCAAATCGATTTCGAGTCTAGGAATTTTGGTTGAAATTGATTTCGCAACCAATTACGGCCTTTGAGTTTTTGCTTTGAAAGTCTCAGACTGTATCCAGATTTTGCTCGCAATTGATTACATGATTCACAACCAATTGCGCTGAAATCGATTGCTTGATTTGCAATCAATTGCGGCTCCCAGAATTTTTAAATTTGATTTTAAGCGTTGTAGGGGGTCTGTCCTTGAGTCTTTTGCCTTTGGGTTTTGTAATATACGTAATACCATGTCTATATTAGTTTTAAGGTACTAAAATGATATGCAATGCATGTTTTATACCTTTCTTGGTGTGAAAAATTCGAAGTAGTTTCTAGTCTCTTCTTCGGGTCTTTGGTCATCTTGTTTTCATGTTTTGAACTTGTGAGAGCATAGAACACTTACAAGACATATACCACTACATATTTGATCATGGGATTGACATACATCAACACTTATAAAGGCTTTTAAGTCTTCTTCTCAACCAATGTGGAATAAATTGAAACCGAGAAAAAAACAAAAATTGATTACACTTATTTGAAAACACGGAAATAGAGTTCCATTGTCAACACAGGGTACCCTCTATCCATAGTTTGGCAACAATTGCCACCAATGCCAAACATTGCATATGAAGATGAATCTATGAAGAGATCGTGAATGAAGAAGATATGGATGCATACTCTTTCCAAGATTGAAGACACTGGTGCTGGGTGAACTATCAAAACTAGATAGAATTTGCAGATAGGTTCCGAATCGTCCCATAGTTTGGCCATCTTTACATGAACTAAACATTAAGAAATTTCCAAATCTAAAGAAATTCCCTTTGAGTAGCAGCTGAGCATCTGCTCTATCCTATGTAACACGTGAAGCCGTTGAATTGGAATATGAAGATGATGCCACTAAACAACATGTCTCCCGTCTCCCACGCACATGGTAACACTTGAAGCCGATGAATGGGAATATGAAGATGATGCCACTCAACATGTCTCTACCGTCTCCCATACTTTCGTTGATGAGAATGGGTATTCTTAATCACCTTAGACTTTCACGTTGACTCTAATTTTGATGCTTTTTTTTGCCTCTTTGCAATGATTTTGACGGAAAATTGAAGAAAATGTGAATTTTTTTTTCTTTTGGAAAAAGTTATGCATGTTTCACAATTAGAAAATGATCTCCTACACCTACATTTGTCTGTGAAGATATGGAGGAACATACAAATTGGGTGTAGGAGATCCCTTTCCACAAATGTGAAACATAACTTTCTATCAAATTTTTTTATTTATTTTCTCACATTTTCTTCAAGTTTCTGTCAAAATCTTTGTAGACAGACAAAGCCTAATTCTAATTAAACTGTGAGAATTTGAATCATCTCTAATGCAGATGGGTGAAAGGAAGGTATTATGGAAAATACACAGTGGCTAAGTACCTGTGTATTTTTCTTAATATACACTTTGTGAGGCATCGTGTCACATCCCGAGCAAAGACTGGAGTGGTACCTGTCCAGTTTCACTGGAGATGATGTGAACTCAAATTGTGATAGAAGAGGTTCCAGGTTCTGCCATTTTATATATAAAAAATTGGGCTGCCAAAAAATTGAGGATGGGACAAGGAACACCATGGGCTAGCTGACACGTAATGAATATTTGAGGATGTGGTGTTTTGTTATTATTATTATTTTTCTATTCGGTATCAAAAGACACTTTAACCCCGTGTTTGCCACATGTGCACCCATGGTGATCACTACAGGTTGCTGAGATCACTCCTATTGGATGACCCTCATGATTCCGACCAAACAGAATCTCCAAAACCATCTCCCATGAAAAAGGGAGCTACGAGGTATGTATGAGAGCAAATCCTCTTCGACAAGCTTAAATTACATTAACTGGAAACTGCCATCAAAACTAGACATGTATACCAAAAAAATAAATTTCAACTTTGAGTGGGAGTTTTAATACACGTGTCATGTTATAAAATTAAAAGTGGCCCACTCTGAAACACATGTCCTGTTTTGTGGGCCGTTTCCAGATATGGTATTTGTATCAACCTCTTATTGGAATCTTTTTTTTCTTGGGATTTTGTTTAGAAGAATGATTGTCTGTGTTGACACAGGCATGATGTGCTTTTGAATTTGGTCTCTTCTTTTTACATCTAAACAATTTTTTGAACCCCAAACACAATATGTACGTGTCAGCTTATAATTTACTATAAACACTACAGATACTTTTTCATCACAGAACATTTTCTTCCTTTTGTTTAATCTTCTTTTCTTTTCTTTTTTTGTTTGTTTTTGATTTCATCTTTTTCTAAGGATGTTTTGAATTCCAAGCCTTCAATTTCATTTTTATTTTATGAATTTTTTTCTCATATGCTTGGGTTCTTCGTGGGTTTTGTCAACATTATAGATTTTTGTTTCAGTTTTTTTTATTATTTTAATTATATCCCATTTTTTTTTGGTTATTTGAAATGTCGGAGGAGCTCTAAGGGGTTCTTGGAAATTCAAAAGCTCAGGGTAAACAAGAAAGAGTACAATTTAGCCAAGCCAATATCCTGGCCTGTTTAAGAAAATGGTGAGTACAAACTTCGTAGAGACAGCTGAAGCTCATTTCTATCTTTGGATCGACCCAAAATATAACGATCAACAGCTGGAGGCTATAGTAAGTTTATGATACATTGTTGAATTTGAGAGTTTCTTTTTCATTGGACATGATCATTAATCATAAATTAATATTCTAGAACTAAATACAATTATAGAGACCAAAGATGTTGAGTTCTTTGAAATAATATTTCTTATGAAAAACAAACTATTTAGTAACTTAAAAAATAAAAACAAAGAAAATGAAAAAGTAGAAAAGAAAAAGAAAATAGTTGGAAAAGAAAATGAGGAAGTACCTGTAGTAAGAAGAAGTAAAAGAATTAAAAAGACAACCTATCTTGAAGATGATTACTTCATATATCTTGTAGAGAATGATCCCAAGAATTTTAAACAAGCAATGAGATCTCCAAATGCAATATTTTGGAAAGAAGCTATCTTGGGAACTTGTAGAGTTTCTTAAAGTACTGCATTCATAGGATGTATATAGGTATTTAGAAAGAAATTTAAACTAGATGGAATAATAGATAAATTTAAAACTAGAGTAATAGTATTAGATTGTGGACAAGAAGAAGATTTAAATCACTTTGACACTTGTGCTCTAGTTGTAAGAATTACAATAATTAGAGTATTACTTACGATTGTTGCAATTCATAAATTGATAATACATCAAACACGTGTTAAGAAAACATTTCTAAATAGGGATTTAGAAAAAGAAATATACATGAAACAACTTGAAGTGTTCATAGTGCTAGGATACTAACATAAAGTTTATAAACTTGTAAAGTCTTTGTATTGACTAAAACAAGCACCTAAGCAATGACACACGAAATTTGATACAACCTTAACATCAAACGGATACATAGTAAACAAATTTGAAAGATGTATATACAATAGATTTAATGAAAAATTTGGAGTGATTATCTGCCTTTATTCTGTTATGGAATGGACTAGTTTAATCGGTATCTATATTGTGTGATAATCAAACAATTATAACTAGAGTCAATAATAGTACATACATTGGTAATAATAGACATATATGCATAAAACATAATATTGTGAAAAGAATATTGAATAGTGATATTATATCATTAAATTTTCTAAAGTCATAAAAGAATCTTGCTGATCTTCTAACAAAACCACTTGATAGAAAAGTGGTGAGAGAAACATCAAAGAATATGAGATAAATAGCTCAATCGTGAGTTAAATGCGCTGAAAACCCAACTTATGTTATTGAGATCCCATAAAATAGGTTCAAATGGGTAATAACAAATCATAAGATAACTCGTTGAGCATTGACAAATGAACTTTAGCTCAATCGCTTCCTATAGTGTAGATAGTACATAAACTGCATCATAAGTGAGGGTTGAGTTACTAAACTCTTAATGAATTCATAGCCTATGAGTGGTGCAGTTAGTTGCAGTTTGTACCTGATGGATTCACCTATATGAATGTGAAAGTGGAGTTTTTTTTTATGAGAATTTTGACTAAGTTCACTAGAGCACTCATAAAAACAAAAAATGATGCAAAACCGAAATGTGGCAAACCATAAAGAATGGAAAAGTTTGAGAAATTGAATGTAGGTTACAAATTTACACAAATAAAGAATGATTCAAAAGAGTTTACTCTACCAAGCTCCAATAAATCTCGATTTGTATATACTAAGTATCAGTTCAAAGTCCAAAAGATACTGATTTCATCACATTCAATTTTTGCTTGTTCAAATCTAAATTGAGTCCCTTTAATATTTTGAATCTATAGGGGGGGTTATATGTAAGATTCAAAATATTGAATCTTGCTGGTTTCGACCAATCGAAATTATTTCGATCACTCGAAGTTCAACCAATTGAAATAATTTCGAGCGGTCGAAAATCTCAAGGTTAAAAACAACATTCGGGTTTTTATTTTCGAGCACTCAAAAATATTTTCAAGCAGTCGAAAGAGTTTTGACCGGTCAAAAAATAATATTTTCGACCATTTAGAACATGAATTTGAAAACTTGAATGTTAGGATATTTGTAGATCCGTTCATGGGAAACATGCAAAGATGTATCTTTGTGACTTTTCCCATGCCAATAGATATCTAATGAACCTATAGACACATTCTTAGTATTTCTACAAAATCTATAAATAAAAAGGGAGTTTTATGTTAAACTCACTTAAACAATCTCTCTTCTTTTATTCTTTATCATTCTCTCTCCGATTTCTCTCTATTTTCTCTGCTATATTTTGTGAAAATATAGCATAAAGTCTGCACAAAATTCTTTTGAATTTTCAAGTTAAATTGATTGGGTTTAAACCACATACGTTGACATTCGTTGTAGGTCTTCTAATACAGTGCGGGTCCAAGAAGATCGGTGTTGTTGAATCCTGATACAGTCATAAAAAAATCTCTTCCGCATCAAAATAAAGGAGACGAATTATGCTAAGGACAATGCCTCTAGGCACGCCTCGGCATAAACCGATAAGTTCTTTCCATTTGATTTTATTAGTTTAACTTAGTTTTATTCTTTACAATAATCTTGATTAGTTCCTTGTGCAATAATTTAATTGTTTAATTTTTGTGATTATTACAATTTCAAATTCTTATTTTTACACAATTCCCACGATTGTTTAACATCATCCATGAAAAAATCATCAAAATCCCTTAAATCATTTTCAGGATCATATTTATCATCATCATTAATGTTATAAACTTTCAATGATTTGGTAGTTAACCACCACTACCAAAATTCAAATAATTTGGAACTAAGATATTTTGGTTATAAAGAATGTTTTTCTATTTTTAAGTAAAATGGGTTTGTGGGTACGTAAATAGTTTTTTTTTTTTTTTTTTTTTTTATATTAAGTTAGGCTTAAAATCCTATAGGATTATTTCATTAACTCAATGAAAAAAAATAAAAAATCCTGATTTGGGGTCCTCGTTTCACAAGCTTGGAATTTTGTGACGACTTTATTAATATTGTTGCATTGCCGCCCACTTCTTTTCACATGCTTAAAACTTTGTCGCCTACTTCTACATTGAAATATAATGCAAATTTCGAATCTCAAGGTCACAAGACCGTATTTGTCGTAAACAGTGAAACTCTTTTCACTGTTGAAATATAAAACATATTTCGAATCTCAAGGATATTTTGAATGCCAAGGTCACAAGACCAGCTTAGCATTACTTCAAATGGAGCAAATATTCTACTCCAGCATATTCTTGTTCTTCTATACACAGCGCCGGCAGGTGAAGCTTTGTCTGAAAATCGTTTTTAGGGTTTTTACCTTATACACCCGAGCCTTAGAGGATGGGGGTAGATAATTTTTTAGTGTAGATCATTTGTTCCTTACTCCAAATATCCTCCCGAGAGACTAGAATAGATTTGGACACTTTTTAAGGACGTTTTTTACCCCCAATACACCATGTATCAGCTAAGAGTTCATCACAAAGACTAACAGGCTTTTTATCACAGAACATTTGTTTTGTTTCTAAGGATTTTTATCCTCATGATTAGCCCAGACGACAATCCTTGCACACAAACTTGTAATTTTAAATATATATTGAATAAAATGATTAAGATTTATAAAATCTAATTTAATAATTTTTATGATATAATACTTTCATGCACTAACAAATAAAAGAACCAGTAAACAATAGTTATCTTTTGGAAAAGGATCTGCTACACTATTTGTCTGTCCTCCCATGTTGCCACACACAAAAGGTGAGGTGCATAGGGTTAAAGTTATAAATTCAATTTTCAAATGAAAAAATAGTTAGGCATAAAAATGGGGTTTATAGGATTAAAACCACAAAAAAGGCCAAATAACCAGCTGCATCAAATTTTTCTATAGCTTTTTTGTAGCATGAGACCAGAAAGATCACAGAAAGAAAAAGGACCCATGTTAAAAGACAAAAACAGCCTATGTTTAAAGACAAAATACCCATGCTTTTTGTTGTGCTACAAAAACAGAAAAATTAATTGCTACTGCTGATCATTCCTAAATAAAGTGTTCAAATAAACATTTGCTCCTTATTTGAAAGAGACACCAAATTAAAGGAAACCATTCCGTGTCAGCCTATGATTTGGGGACATGGGAGGATAAACAAATTTGGGTGTAGCATATTCTTTCC
The DNA here is from genome assembly GCA_025762735.1 of Platanus orientalis. NCBI lineage: Eukaryota > Viridiplantae > Streptophyta > Magnoliopsida > Proteales > Platanaceae > Platanus > Platanus orientalis. The sequence continues at coordinate 12,157 of JAOXJP010169955.1, forward strand.
TTATCTTTTATATTAAAGCTTGTCATCAATTTGGCTTTCATTTCAGTTACCAAAAAAGAAAAAACTTGGTCAATTTCTAGTTGGGACAAACAACTGTGTAGGAACAATGACATGAAGATTTACTAAAGAACGATTGTAGGTGTTGACACAGACCTTTGTAGGTGTTCCATTAATTGAAAGATGATGTATTTTTTAATTTCATGACTATTTTTTACCACCTAGATTTTCAACTGGACATGTTTTAGTTGGGATTGGTTTATGAGCGCTTCCCTAAACTAATGCTAACCGTTGCATACTGTCAGGGGTGAACACATCAGCATCAAAAAGTGATTTACAATTTTTTTGGGAGGACACATATTCACTTTTCGATGTTATGTGCCACTGCCTGACAGGGAGCGACGGTTAGCACTAGTTAAGGGAAGTGTTTTTTTATCCTTTTTGATTTTAGTGGTTGCTTTTACCGGTGTAACTCGTGTAGCTTATAATTCACCATAGACTCATAAACACTAGAAACTTTTTCATCACATAACATTTGTGGGAAAACTTAAGAGAGAAAGAGAGGTAAATTTTAGTGCAAAATTAAAACAGCCACTTTGAATCGAAAATTGTGCTTGACTAAAATTTGTAGAAAAGACATTTCGTTAAAAATTCGTAATAGAAAGTGATGTGGCTATTGCTGTAACATACTTAGAATAATCCAAGTCAAGATAGGACATGGAAGATTAAAAATATTTGGTAACATGTATTAACGTTCCTCTTGATTTTGGGCAACTAGCATTCTCACATGTTACGTGCGATTTTGAGGTTTTTTTTTTCTAATTTTTTATTGTGCAGTGTTAATGCCGGCCTTTCCATTAGCCCTCTGTCATCTAGATTATTATAATTAATCCTTCTTTTTTTTTTTTTTTTCACCTAGAAATTTGTGGCAGCTTTATTGCCCTAGTGTCTAAAAATGCCTCTACCTACTCCTTTTACCTTATTTCAGGTAAACAGTGAAACTCTGCTGAAATATAATGTACAATGGAGCTTCTATTGCCACCGCACTTTTTTCAAAGTCCACCGCACTTAAGTCTTTTTTTTTGTCCTTTTATATCCCAACTCCCTTCCTCACATCTCTGGCAGTTGCAGCGCTCCCTTTGGCACCCCTCATCTTCTCTCTCTCTTCCCTCTCTCTCTCTCTCTCTCTCTCTCTCTCTCTCACTCCCCTATCTCTTTCTCTCTCCCGCACCCCCTCCTCCTCTCTTCCGCACCACCTCTTTCTCTCCCTCTCTCTCCCTCCCTCCCTTCTTCTTTTTTCCTTCCGGCAACTTGTTCAGAACCACAAGTCCAAACGGGGGTCCTTCCATTCGGACCTGCAGGTTCGAGCAGAGCTCCTCCATTCGGAAGGTCCTGTCAAACAGGGTGTTAAGAAGGATCTTTTGAACGGAGGGGTCTTGACCAAACCTATAGGTCTGAACGGAGGGACCTCATTTGAGTTTGTGGGTCTGAACAGGTCACCAGAAGGAAAAAAGAAAAAAATGAAGAAGAGGGAGAGGGAGGGAGAGAGAGAGAAAGAGGTGGTGTAGAAGAGAGGGAGAAAGAGAGAGAGAGTGTGGGAGAGGGAGGGAGAGAGAAAGAAGGAGAAAGAGAGAGCGGAGTGCGGGAGAGGGAGGGAGAGAGAGGAGGAGGGGTGCCAAAGGGAACGCTGCAACTGCCGGAAAGGTGTAGAAGGGAGTTGGGGGAAGAGGTATAAAAGGAAAAACAAAAACAAAAAATTAAGTGAAGTGGACTTAGAAAAAAGTGTGGTGGCAATAGCCATTGTCAATGTATAATCTGATTGGTCAAAAGATTACCATCCAAATGGATATATCAAGAGATCAACGCATATACAAAAAGAAGGAAGAAAAAAAAAAGGGCAAAAGATGATTAATTAGAGAAATTTTATAGATTGATCTGCTCCACTGGAAGACATTGGAGACGAAGAAAAGGCAAAGAAGGAAAAGAAAATTACTTGCTTGCTCGTTCGGTTTTGAGAGTTAAGGTGGCCGTGGCCCTCCCTCCTTCACCTGAGAAAGAGAGGTGTGAAGGAGTTTCATGTAGGTCTCTATTGTATATGATCTGGAAAGGATATTCTGTCCAAGATTCGGTGTCTAGGATGATGTTTAAAACACTATGGGACGTCATATAGAATAATAAAATGCATATTTCACATTCAAAAAATACATTAAAATGCATCACCCACCCATTTAATTCCATATGACCTCCCCTAGTGTACTCGACACTATCTTAGACACCAAATCCTGGACATAACATCCTTTCCCGTGTATGATCAGGCAGCAAATGTATGTGGGACTTCCATTATTACTATGAACCAATCATGTGGACTTTATTTAGCAAACAATAAAATAAAAATCATGTGGACCTGGACCTGACTCCTATGAGCATTAATGAGTATCTCTCTTAGAGTTCCTATAGGTTCTGTGTTAAAAATGAGTATATCGAAGACTTTTGAAGGACACTAATGGTGGTCTACTACAACCGTGTCAAAACTCTTGCTAGATTATTTGAAATCGGTCACAAAAAAAGGATATGAATAATCTTCTAGCCAAATTGGCCTTCAGAAAGAAATCACATTGAGAACCAGGAAAATATGCAGTGGATTACGTGTCCATCATACAAGATTGGTGGGTCTTGCACTTCACCATGATATTATAATGAAAATTTATATGGAAATGATAATGGACTGGCATCCATTATCCATGGCCAGTGGTGGGTCTTGGCCTTTAGCATGAAACCAATGAGACAAGCACTAGTGCAATCTGATCATAAAATATTGCGTACAAGTAGCAAGTAGCTACACGAAAATTAAAAAATAATAATATTTAAAAAGAAAATTACGAAAGTAATTGTTTACAAAGTAAAGCGGCATCAACCCTTTTGAGCTCTACTACCTCATATTTATCCTTGTTCTGGATAAAGAAAGAAAACAACAACGAGCAAGTACTGAGGTCTTCATTACCTTTACTCTCTTTCTATTATCAGCAGGTATGTAATCATCCATTTTAATTCTTGAGTATTTGTATTAATTTAAAGTTTTATTCTTAATTTTTCTCATCTAATGAAAAACATTAAGACTGTCAAATTTGGCATTCTATAAATTATAATCTCTTGTTGTTTTATCATTTTTTTCCTTTTTAAATGTTGCATTTTTTTTCCATTTGACAATCTTTGCAGTTGTAAGTTCTGAGAAAAATGAAAAAGGCTAATAATTATTCTCATTCTTTCCCAGTCATTCTTGAGATGTGTATCACAAGGATCAAAAGTGAAAGAAAAGAAAAGAAAAAAGGTTTCTAATCTATGATATTTGAGATAATAAATTGGATAAATAGCCATGGGATTAAACTTATCATCAATGTGCTCAAAAGTTTTAAATCATTACAACTATTAAAGTGATAAAAATTTATAAGGATGATATATTTAAGGTGAGGCATCTTGTAAATTAGAATGCTATGACCATTTGATCTAATTAAGTTAATATGCATGGGTACCATTAAACCTTACTGAAGTGGCATTAATGAATCTGAGTTGTATTGATGACTGAAGAGAGGAAGAATGAGTTTACACAAATGAAACTATAGAGAGAGACAATTAAATTCTTTTTTCACTACTATAAATTATAGTGACATAGAAAATTGCAAAATAACTTTTAGGGGGTGTATAATTTTATTTTTAAGCATCTTAAGAGATGATTGGTACCATCTAAGAAATTTTAATTAAATAAATAAGCTATATTTAAGTAAGAAAATAGAAAAGATACACTTTGTCAGTGTTTATGTATATAATTAACAACATCATTAACAATAACAACAACTACCACAACACAGTCTTTTCTCAACTATTTATATAGAAATTTATGGTTCTAATTTTTTTGGCATATTTGTTTGAATGTCTTTCTGAATTAACCTTATTTGTTTGATTCGTTTTAGACTGACCTAGTTTGGGTTGTTTAGTTTGGTTTTAGGGTTGATTTGATTAAAGCTATTTCAGTTAGGGTTGACTTGATTTGGTTTGGGTTAACTTTGTTTGGATTTGTTTAATTTATGGTAGCTTGGCCAAGGATGGTTTGATTTATTATGATTAAGTAGTTTAAATTTAAGTGGTTCTAATTTTGGTTAGGTTTGTCAAGGCTGGTTTAATTATATTTGGTTGGACTCAAGTCAACTTGATTCTTGTTTGGTTTGGGTTAACTTGATAAGTCTAGCTCAACTTGGTATGAGTTGAATGGATCCAAACTAGACTTTCTTATATCAAAGGAACTACTTTTTAGGAGTTCAGGCTGACTTGGGTTGGATTACTTTAATTTTGGTTAACTTGACTTGGATGGATTGGGCTCAGGTTACATGGATCAAAGATGGTCTTGCTTAGGCAACTTTGGTCTAGATTGATTCAAGTTTTTGATTGATTTTGAACTGTCTTTCAGCCAATGAATTTTGAATTGGTTGATCTTAGGTAGGCTGGATGTAGGTGCAAGTTTGTTCAGTTTTATCACATATGTAAAGGTTTACTAAGTATAATTTTAGAGAAATTAAAAATAAAATCAAACTTTTAAAATTATATGAAAAAAAAGGAAAAAAATGACTTGGACCATCAACACTTCACACAAGTTCAAACAAATAGAGAGAGGGTTCTTTCTAACCTACACTTCTAATGATAAGCTAAATCTATGTCCTATAATTAGCTTGATTGATGTCTAATGCATGTGATTGGGCTCAATGAACTAGCTTGGGTTTGGGACCTTTGACCTGACCCTAGCCAAACATAATCATTCTTAGGCATCGGTGTGTGGCCCCTAAAAAGGGTTCGACCTTAGCCCAGTTTGAATTGTGTCAGTTCATGAGTACTAGTATCCACTTCCCTCCTAATAGGTGCTAGAGTGAATTGATTAGGATGTGACATGTCCTGTCATGAGTGCATTGTGCATATTGTGTTTTTGATTGATCCTAGACTCGTCTTAAAAAAAATTACACAAGTTCTCAAACATGTGGCTATCATATGGTTCAAAAGTTTCATTTTTTATATGTTTCATAAAAAAATATGTTCTTTCCTATGTGCCATAGTCAGTGTTTTCATACAAGGTTTATTGTTTTCAAATAAGTAGTAAATCATATAAAATTTCTCAAAAAAAAAAAAAAAATCAAAATACAAATAATGTAATATTTAAACAATGCAACAAACTAAACAAGACAAGAATTCTAAACATAAGAATATAACTAAATATGGAAAGAAATTAGATACATGCTTAAAACAAAAACTACCCTAAAACATGCAAGTAGATGACCGATTAGACCCTATTTTTGAACCAGTTCGATTTTAGTTTAAATCATTTCCCAGCAAAGTTGTCATTCTGTGGGCCTTGATTTTTGCACGATGAGTGGGCCTTTTAGAAAAGTGGTTCACTCATCATAACCCACAATGATAAGGAGTCACCACCAACCATTTCAAAGATGTGATTGGACAACTATTTTGGGAAAATAAACTATTTTTATTATTTAAATATTTTTTTAAATAACAAACTCTATTTCAAACATGACTTCTCTTATTTTACCAAATCATCTATTTACATGTAATAAAAAAGTATAAAGAGTAAGGATGCGTACCTAGAGCCACTTTTCTATATCTATAGGACTGTGTGAGTTAGGATATAATATATACACAAGATAAAATGACAAAATGTATACACTAATCACATGATGACCTATACTAACATGACTTATATGACATAAACAAATAAAAGAAATAGTGAGAAACAATAATAATAATAATAATAATAATAATAATAGAAAAAAGTGAGGAGATGTAAGAAAGAAAAGAAGGGAACACGAAAATGTTTTATCAACTCAAATCGGTTGAATTTGAATTGGGCCCATTCAGATTGACCCCCACCCCCACTTTGGAGGGTTTGATTAGGTTAGACTCCAATTGAACTGGGCTTATAGTCTAAGCATAAGTATGTCTAGACCTAGGTCAAACAAAGTTAATTTGTATTTTAGTAAATCCCACTTGTCCATCATTTATGTAAAAGAGTGACTTTGGTATTATTTTCCTTCACTATTTTCTTGAGATTTTACATCAATATATAGTTGTACAATAGGAGTGAAAATATAAGATATTACAATTTTCAAACTTCAAATTCAAAACATTCAAAATTTAAATTTGAATGGAGGAAAGATTCGGGGGATGGTTACAAGATGAAATTGCTTAAGGTTTGATGTTATGCCAAAATTTAAATTCAGAATATTTTGAATATAAATTTGAATGGAGGATAAATTCAAGGGACGGTTACAAGATGAAATTGCTCAAGGTTTGAAATTGTGTCAAAATTCAAATTCAAAATATTTTGAATTTAAATTTGAATGGAGGAGAGATTCATGGGACGGTTACAAGATAAAATTACTCTAGGTTTAAAGTTGTGTCAAATTAGTTCAGGTTTCTCTAATATGCCCCCTCAAGCTCAATGGTCTTGGTAATACAGTGAACTTGTTTTGAAGAAGAGTAAAGCGTTCAGTACCAAGAGGTTCAGTCATCATGTATACAACTTAATCTTAAAAGGAGATGAAGCGAATGTCAATGTCCTTTGTGACCACTTTTTTGTGAACAAAATGGAAGTCTATTTTGATGTGCTTGGTTCGCGCATGAAAAATGGGATTAGCAGTGAGATAAGTAGCATAGGGGTTGTCACACCATAAGGTTGGGGGCCGAGGTAGGGAAATTTGTAGTTCTTTGAGAAGAGATTAGATCCATGTAACCTCAGCAATAGCAAGAGCAATACCACTGTATTTAAATTCAATGCTAGACTTAGAGATGGTGGATTGCTTTTTTGAGCTCCAAGAAATGAAATTTGGACCAAGGAAAATATAGTAGCCACTTTGAGAGTAACGATCATAGGGATAATCAATCCAGTCAGAATCTATAAAGGCATGAATGCTAATTGGGAGAGTGTTGAGTATAATGCCATAATCAATGCCGGACTTCAAATACTATAGAATTCTTTTGACAACAAGCCAATGAATGTCAGTGGGATGTTGCATAAATTGGCATACTTTATTGATAGAGAAGCTAATGTCTAGTTTGGTGAGGGTAAGATATTGTAGAGCTCCGATAGTGCTTCGATATAAAGTGACATCCAGAAGTAGATCTCCATCATGCTTGGACAATTTTAGATTGCTTACCATTGGAGTGTGACATGGTTTGGCTTAGTCCATTTTGGTTGTAGTGAGAAAGTCAAGGATATAATTTGGCTAAGAGAGAAATAGTCCATGAGGGCCTCTAGTAGCCTCAATGCCAAAGAAATAATGCAAATAACTAAGATCTTTGATGGAAAAGACTTGATGAAGAACTTGAATCACATTTTGAATAAGCATATGAGAGGACCTAGTAATAATAATGTCATCAACATAAACCAGTAAATAGAGAATGTGACATAATAAAGATTTGATGAAAAGTGATGTGTTAGTCTTGGCACCAATGAACCCAAGTTGAGTTAGAAAGGCCCGAAGCTTATAATACCATGCTCATGGGGCTTGTTTGAGTCCATAAAGTGATTTGTGGAGTCTACAAACATAAGTAGGAGCATTAGGATCAGTGAATCTGGGTGGTTTTTGCATGTATACCTCCTCATTAAGCATTCCATGAAGAAACGTATTTTGAACATCTAATTGGTTGAGATGCCATCCTTTTGAGACTGCAATAGAGAGAATGGTGCGGATTGTGCAAGGTTTAACCACATGACTGATTGTTTCTTTATAGTCAACTCTTCTTTGGTGAAAACCCTTCACGACAAGGCAGGCTTTGTACCACTCAATGGAACCATCCGTTTTTCTCTTTATTCGAAAAACCCATTTACACCCAACAATATTTTGATTGGGACGGGGTGGAACTAAAGACTAGGTTTTATTTTTTTGTGAGGCATTTATTTTCTCGACCATAGCGTTCCTCTAATTGAGATCTTTGTTGGAGATGGTGAAGCAAGTTGGTTCAAGGAGATGAGAGGGAAGAGGATGTTTGGTGGTGGAGAAGGTTTTTGGTTTGAAAATTCAAATTTTTAAGTGAGTGATCATAGGATGGGTGGATGTGGAAGAAGGGACATTAGGTTGAGTCTCATTTGATTGCCACGAGGTCTCAGATGTGGGCTCAAGTGGAGGTGTTAAAGTATATGGTATTGAAGTTGTGGGTAGTGGAGGTGATGTGGGAGTAATTGGTTAAGGTGGAGGGGGAGAAGCTGTGGGTAAGAGGTCGGGTAGCTGTGAAGGAGGTAAGAGGTGGCTGGTTAATACAGGTGGGGGAAGGGATGTGGATGTAATATTTGGAGTGGTGGGGTTATTTTGTTGGAAAAGAGAATTTTTCTTCGTTAAAGATTACATGGCGGGAAATAAAAATATGGCCGGTGGGAATATAAAGGCATTTATACCCTTCATGAGCAGTATTGTAGCCAAGGAAAATACATAGAAGTGAGCAATAGATGAACTTGTAGGCATTATAGGCACAAAGATGTGGAAACATTCACAGCCAAAAACTTTAAGAAAATTGTAATCCGGTTTTTTGTGAAAAAGAATTTCATGAGGGCTTTTATTTTTGAGAACTAGAGTGGGCAACCTATTTAAAAGATAAATGGCAGTGTGAAAGGCACCATCCCGATAAGAAAGAGGATAGATGTCGTGGCCATGAGGGTGAGTCCAGTTTCCACAATATGACAGTGTCTTCTTTCAGCAGATCCATTTTGTTCTTGGTTGTGTGGGTAATAAATACGGTGTTCAATGCCACAAGAGTTAAAGATAGATTTGAATTTTTGAAATTCACAGCCACCATTAGTTTGGAACTTTTTAATTTTATGACCGAGATTTTCAATCTTTGTTTTAAAATGAATAAATGTTTGTAGTGCATTAGATTTGAGTTTAAGTAGAAAATTCTAATTTAAACAACTATAACATCAAGAGAGTGAATATAATAGTGAAATTGATTATTTGAGATAACGGGGGATGGACCCCAAATGTCACATACGACAAACTTTAAAGGAGTTTTGTAAATAGTAGAACTAAGAGCAAAAGGTAATATATGACTCTTGCCTAATGGACAAAATGAACAAAAAGACTCTCTTATTGGCAAGATAAAGAGAATTATGAGAAACAACATGATGGACAATGTGTATCATTGGCTGTCCAAGTCTTCTATGCCATGTGTCAAAGGAAGATCTTCTACTAATGAAAGCGGAAGAAGAGGAGGATGGACATGATTGTCTACTTGTACCCTCCAAACAATATAAGCCTTCTTTATTCGGTCTGCATAGAAGTTTCTTCCCTAACTGCAAATCCTTAACAACAAAGAAGTTTGGGTAAAATTCAAATAAACATTGTTATCATGAGTGAGTTGAGAGACAAAGTAAATTTTGTGTGATGTAAGGTATATAAATTTTATTTAGAGAAAGAGATTTATGAGGAGTTTTGATGGAGGAGGAACCAATATGGAGAATGCATAAACCTATCCCATTTCAAATTTTGACAGTTTCGGTGCCTTGGTAGTCTGAATGAAAAATCAAGTTCTTGAGATCTGTAGTTAAATGATTTATTGCACCCGAATCAGGGTACCAGTTGGAATCATAAACGGATTTTGTAGAAGCTATAAAGCCTGATGGTGTTGGCAAACTATTGTTGTTGTAGGAAATATCAAACTGGTATCAACATTGAGCCACTTGATTGTTAGGCCATTTGCACATTTGGCAAACAATAGAGGATTTGACTCAATTTTGGTTTGGCCCTCTTAAGGGTCCTCCACAACCTCTTCTTCATCCACGGCCATGTCTTCTACCGCGTGTGTTAAATTGAGGAGTTATGTAGCTACATTGGCTTAAGGCTCGTGAGTAAGGGAAATTGGTGTGTGTTGATTGAGACACACTTCTTGATTTTGAAGCATGGCATGAAGGTCTTCAAGGGAGATGTCATCAGGCTGGATTGTGACTGAGGTGACAAAAGAGTCATACTTAGTGGATAAACCACCAAGAATGTGAAGAATAAGATCAGGTTTGGGGATGGGTTGGGTTGCAACGGCTAAGATATCAGCTAGAGTTTTAATCTTTTGAAGGTAATTTAAAATGAATAGATTTCCTTTCTTCACAGTTTACAATTCAATCTTAAGTTGCATGACTCGAGCTCGTGATTTGAAGGCAAAGAGACAATCAAGGGCTTGCCAAACAAATGTGGAGTTAGGAAGACCGCAACTTGGGCAAGAACAGGTTTAGTGAGGGATGAGATAATCCATCCTAAAAGGATGTTGTCTTGTTTTTTTCATGCAACATATTTAGGATTGATGATGTTTTCGGGTTGGGAAAGAAATTTTGGTGGGAAAAGAAAAGAGCCATCAACGTACTTTTCTAACTCATAGCCTCAGAGAAGATGAAGAAATTGGGCTTGCCATAGCAAAAAATTTTGACGATTAAGCTTGAGAAAGACAAAATGATTGATGTTAATTGGGATAGAGAAGGAGTTGGTGGTGATAAGGGAAGGGTTGGTGGTTGAGGAAGCCATTGTACTACCGTTGGACATATAGGGCTTTGATACCATGTAAAAGAATGACTTTTCTTCTTGAGATTGTACATCAATATATAGTTGTACAATAGGAGTGAAAATATGAGATGTTATAATTTTCAAAATTCAAATTCAAAATATTCAAAATTTAAATTTGAATGGAGGAGATATTCATGGGAGGGTTACAAGATGAAATTGCTCAAGGTTTGAAGTTGTGCCAAAATTTAAATTCAAAATATTTAGAATTTAAATTTGAATGGAGGAGAGATTCATGGGACAGTTACAAATGAAATTGCTCAAGGTTTGAAATTGTGCAAAAATTCAAATTCAAAATATTTTGAATTTAAATTTGAATGGAGGAGAGATTCATGGGACAATTACAAGATAAAATTACTCTAGGTTTGAAGTTGTGACAAATCAGTTCAGGTTTCTCTAATAATATATGTTAACACTCTTTGCACAAATTAACCAAACGAGCTGGATGGAGGAATCGTATTTGTTGAATGGGTGCACTTCTAATGTAGAGAAGAAGAGATGATGGTGATGATGGTGTAGAGAGGTTGGGCCAAGTAGACGAACTTGGTTGCCCCTATAGGGACTGATGCGACATTTTTGACACTGGTAAGAGCTTGGGATCACACCATGATGAGGGTAGGGCTGGTGACAAAGACATGTACCCCGGCATTGCATAGTGTCAACAGTATTGGACTGACCTATATCAAGGAACTCAAAATTCTGAAATCAGAACAATGATATGGATGCCATAGTTAATTGGTGCATGGCCCATCAAATCATTGAATCTGAATTGTCAATTTGTTAGTCCGTGAATATAGTAACGTTTTAAGCTGGATTTGGCTTGTGAAGGATGACAAACGTGAAATACTTTCCAGAAATCAAGACCTTAAGAATTCTATGTTAAAGTCTCAACTCTTTTCGGAACAAAACTGAACATGCATTTTCTGCGTGCATTACTTCACTAACTTTCCATCTTAGAGAAAGCCTTTTATAGATGGACAACCTGTGCAGCAATTCAGAGTCCAAACCATCACACGAAAAATCCTTGTGCCTCATTAATCCCACTTTCCTCCATCTTCTTGGTCCCCACCGCCTGTGGACACGAACTAATTGACACTAGACTGGGTCAAGTATCCATTGCTAGGCACTGCACTCACCTAGGAATAGATCCCATTCACCCTTTCAAGCAACTCAACCTATGGACGACGCCTTTCAGTTTTGACCCATCCAAGCATCATCAAATACCAGTTCCTTGTACCAGGAAGATGTGGTTCCCGGTGTTCCTATCATTCTTAGTGCAAGGTCAGGTATCCATAGAGGAAGAGAACCAAGGGCATTCTACCCAAGTAATCAAACGGTACACTTGATACCTCCAAACCCACTTACTTCAGTTTTTCTCTGTATCTCTATATGACATGTAGATCTCAATACCCATTTTTCTATCACCTAAAAAAAATCAGCACGTTACAACAGGCACAACTGGCACTAAGTCAAATCTGGAAGAGTTTTAAAGACTTTGAACTCTTTAAAAAGACTGCCACATGGCCCACAGAAAGAGAGAGAAGTTGGGGGAAGATGGGAACCATCAAATTGAGACATGTGGTAGAGATAGATCTCCATGATCAGATGCTTCCAGAATAGGGGCAGGTGGCACATAGAGAGAGGAACCTTGGAGAAGAAGTCTTCACGTTCTTAACCAACTTCCCATCTCCCAAATCTCAGCAAATGGGGGAAAACATGGAAAAAAGGCATGAAACTAAGGATTCTAGAGCGCTAACTACAATAGAAAATTGGAGAAAAAGAGGGCATATGAAAGCGAAGAAAACCACGATTCAAAGGTGGGATTGTGGATTTTCTTAGCATTAAACACACGAGGATGATCATTTTCAGGTTCAGAAGTGCAAGAAAGAAGGACAACTTCCATGAATGTGCAATCATGGAAAACATGGTGTCAACTGCCAAGAAAATTCTATAAATAGAAGAAGACAGTGAAAAGAAAGTGACCTTTCAACATCAACAAAAATGTTTTTAGCAATTTATCCACCCGCAATGGGTTTATCCTTTTCACTTTAGTCCATATCGCTATGGAATAATATCCTGCTCTGTATTTGTCATTAACTAGTTCTTATGAACTTGGTATACAAATTTCAGTCACATTCTATATATCTCCAGTCTGTAATTTGTTATTGATCAGTTCTTATAGCTTGGCACACAAGTTTCAGTCAGTTCCGGCAAACTTTGATATGTATCTTGTCATCAACAAGTCTCGGGTAATCTGGTATTTCAAATTTCAGCCTGATTATCAGCTTTGTAAGTGATTCATTTATGTATTACTGTCATTTAGTTAGCTTTACTTGATTTATTTCATATTATTGTTGTCTGGGCGTGAAATGTCGTGAAGTCCTTATTCTAACAAGGCAAAAAGAACTGTACCCTCCCATTCCCAAATTGTCTGATTTTATTCAAATCAGTGGTTGGACAAACAACCGCTTTCATCAGTACCTTAAAACTACAAAAAAATATATATTAATAACAAAATTGAGAATCAATATGCAAAAGAGCAGATCCAAACTTGAATATACAAAATAAAAATGCGGCCATACTTCTTGAATGTAGCACTTTGGTTGATGATTCTTTCTATAAATTGAGGCAGCACCTCTACGTGAGATTTGTAGACTTAGAGAGAGAGAGAGAGAGAGAAGTTTCGTGTAAGAAACCAAGAGCGAGAAGGGGTTGCTTCCTTGGGGATTTTAGAACGAGTAGTTTTCTTAGGATTTTTGGCCATGAGAGAGTCTTTTTCTTAGGGTTTTTTAAGGCCCCCTCTCAAGAATGGGAAATAGTGGGTTTCTATAGGTGAGGAGGAAAAGAGATTTAGGAAGGTGGTTGGTGGCTATGGAGTGATTTTGGGAGAGAGAGGTTTTGGAAAGATTTGATCTACATTTTGGAAAAGAGGAAAAAAAATCCATGGATAGATGGTAGATGAGATCAGTTCTACCATAGAGAGAGAGAGAGAGAGAGAGAGAGAGAGAGAGAGAGAGAGAGAGAATAAGAGTTGGTATTGAATTGGATTCAAGGCACAATATCCGTTGAAATAAGATATAAATTGATTTGATTTGAATTTATCTTATCTTATTTCATTTCATATCATTTTATTTTATTGGATTTTTTCATCTGATTTGGTTTTTATATTAATTGATTTAGATTGGATTGTATCATGTGGCAAGAGATAGACTTTCAATTCTGGCGCTTCATAGTGCATGATAGCTTGGTAAACCCATTTGGAATTTTATTGATCTATAAGGGTAAATTTTGATCAAATCTACTACTTAGGCTAAATCAATTATCCTAATCACCATGGTGGGGTCCAATTTTGAATTTGATACTTCAAAGTGTTTGATTGGATAGTCACAATTTGATACGATGTGATGGAGGATTTTGGAATGGGCTTTGAAAGTCTTGATCAGTACTCTAAGGTTTTGAAACATGCCCGAACTCTCTTGCTCTTAATTGGAAAATTTGTGAGAGATTCAACTCTACAATCCATTGAAAATCTCTCCAAGCCTAGATAGGTAAATCATTATCCAAAAAGGATCATTCCCTTCTTCCACCTTGTTCCAACTAAGGTAAATCTTCAAGTGGAAGAAACCAAGGGTTGTCTAAACCCTTGAGAAGAAAGGCGGGTTTGATAGTCACATTGTGCTCAAGAAGGAGCAACACATCAAGATTGGCTCTCTAATTTGAAGAGCCAACCAAGAAGTAATTGGAGAGCAATAGTTACATCTTGTTCAAGGAGGAGCAACCCCAACTTGTGTGTAAAGGCAACATCAACCTCAAGAGGTAAACCCTTGCCTTAACTCTTTATTAAAGTTATTGAGACCTCTCCCGCAGGAGACTTTGAGAGAATTGGCACTATCGTCGGAGACACTGGTAATGTATACCCATAGCTCTTCCGCCGAAGACACCAAAAGAGGAAACTATAGACCA